>JAOTRO020175753.1:0-11811 GCA_028566515.2 Pyracantha coccinea | reverse complement strand
CAAAATCAACGTTGCATGAGATGGGCCTTTCATATTAGTTTTGGGAAGAAGCAATGAACATAGTTGTCTACTTGCTCGATAGGTGTCCTACTAAGGCACTAGATAAGGTGACTCCATTTGAAGTCCCATCCAAATTTTAGTATTTAATTTCATTTTACAAGAATTTCGGAGATTTAATTGAAGTTAGTTCGTTAAATTCTCAGATTTTGAGAAAAGCGAATTTAGGGGTATTTTTGTCATTTGCAATTTTATTTGACCTTTTCAGTCAACTCTTGAATTTTTAGGTAGAGTTGATCATACGAGTTAGTAGGTGCAAACGCATCCCAATTCCGAGTCAGAACTAAAAAGTTAAAAAAAAACGTTTTAAGTTAATAGGCATTTTGACCAAAAGTTGCTATAAGTGGAAGTCTAACCTTTTGAAGTTAGAAAACCCAACTTTCCTGCTTTTGAAAGTTGTGCCAGAAGCATGAGACCCAAAAAACTAACCCACATACCCAATTGTGATTCGCGACCATCAATTTTCCAACGCCGATTCCGGCCAAATTCGCCCGAATTTTTCGATCTCACCACGACCATCTTTAAGCTCTCACTCCCCTCTACTAAATCACCCAAGAATAACCTTGAAAACCCACCACACATGGCGGGGTGAGGTCACAAAACTCGACGTTTCTATGATGTGTTCAGTGGTTATTTTCAATTTTTTCGAGAATCAACAAAGCAAAAACCAATGCCACCACCTAGTCTTTGTAGCCCGTTATCCCAGGAGTAAATCCCAATCAGTCTTGATCCCGTTAGGGACCACTGTAGGAGGCGAATCGTCATCGGGAAGTTTTAGGCACCTCTTGGATTTATCAGCAAAATCAACCATCTTCTGTCCACTTTTGGACTTCGTTGCAAGTAAAAAATTTGTTCCTTTTGTTGAGCTTTACCTTCCTTTAAATTCTGGTAGAATTTGGAGTATGTTAGAAAATTGGGTTTCCACCATGTGCCGTACATGGGAATATCTGAAAATCTAAATTTTGGATAGCAAGATGTTCTTGATGTCTTAAGCCTATATTCAAGGTCCGTTCATTGAAATTTGATATGATGGTTCAATTACTCAATTTTTGGGACACTTGTATCGATTTACGATTTTCTTAATTGACGAAGATTCGACCATTGGATTGTCATAAATTTTAAGTATTTTGTTGTGGAAGCATAATGAGGCCCTTAGGAAGTAAAATCTGATGTGCGGATTCTCTAGATTTAATTACTAGGGTTATAGACCCTATCGTTGACCTTTAACCAACAGTTTTCTTTTT
The DNA here is from genome assembly GCA_028566515.2 of Pyracantha coccinea. Classification (NCBI taxonomy): domain Eukaryota; kingdom Viridiplantae; phylum Streptophyta; class Magnoliopsida; order Rosales; family Rosaceae; genus Pyracantha; species Pyracantha coccinea. The sequence continues at coordinate 10,510 of JAOTRO020175753.1, read as the reverse complement.
AGTCAATGTGTCTTGAATTTATTCTAGAGTCATTTATTTTTTTTTATGTTGCTGAGGCTTGATGGAGCTTAGTTGGCTCATCACAATGACGTGTTATTCTCGATTGACGTACGTCTAGATTTACGTGCAAGTAGCACTGTGCAATCTTGCTAAGTTTCTTAAGTAGGGTTTGTGTAATGTGTTAGGCTCCTTGGAGCAATGACGGAGAATTTGGAAATGCGAATGACCCAGGTGAGTGACTTTGATATTATGTGATATGGTAATAACACATGAAAACTTCCTTGTTATATACTATAAGGATATAACATGGATATACAAATGATTTTGTGGAAATGTGTGCTGCTATAATATATTTACTTGATGGTATTATCAAAAATATATCTATGCTATAATTCAAATGATTATGGAATGTGAGAGCTAGTAGAGGAGTGCTAACCCAGTTCATGGGGTGGTGTGGCATCGAATCAGAAGCAATGGTACATGACGGTCCCGCCTAGTTAATCCGTATAGGAGACCATGTTATGTATGGGTTGCGCCTAGTTAATCCACATTGGTCAACCCTAGGAGTGCGTCTAGTTAACCACATTGGGTGATCCTCGTTACCTAAGTATGGCCATACGTAGTTTAGGTGTGATCTCGCCTGGTTAATCCGCATTAGGTGATCGTTTCCTACTTGTGGATTGGTTCTACTTGGTTAATCCATATTGGGGACCACTTCTAGGGGTGGGCATAAAAATTGTCGAACCGCAAACCACATCGAACTATATGGAAAAAAAATCGAAAAGAACACCGTTGACCGGAAAAGTCAACTTTAAGTCAAAAACCAAACCGGACCGGTTCAAACCGGTTTCGATTTCGAAAGAATAAGAACTAGCCAGAATCGAACTGAATCGTTTTATTCATAATAATTAATTATATATATATATACACGTGTCATGGTATAATAAGTTGAAAAATTAGTTTCACCAAGTTGCAAAGTAAGGAATCCCATCTCAATTAGGTCTCACCCAGCCTCACTCATTGCCTCACATCCACCATTTCACACTTTTAGGCTTTCATTCCTTTTTCACTCAGCCAAGCCTCACCCACCTTCACTCACGACCTCACATCCAAAAACATCAGCGATTCCTCAGGCAGCCCACAACCTTAGTTCTCTGCGACGACCTTCGTCCTCCCTCATTGGTATTTTCTTTATCTTTTCTCATATTTGAGATTAGGAATATGTATGTGACTAGGTCATCCTAATATAATGAGAAGGAATAATAAACTACTGCTAATATATTGGAGGGTGAAAGCACAAAATTAATCAAAGGGTATGATTTTCTTGGCACAAAAATGTATAATAAAATGAAAAATAAATAACATTTATGGATTTGTTGTTTATATTGAAAATTGGATTGGAACTTAGAAGGGGAGGGAATGGAGATGGGTGTGGGGTTGGTGTTTTACACGGATGGGAGAATAAAAGGTGTTGAGTCGACTGGATCATAAAAGTCTTTTAAGTTAATATCTCAAACAAATTATGTTTTTTACTCTAACATACATACCTATCTTATGTATGTGTGAATGTATATTTGTATAATTCAGTATATGTATGTGAATGACAAACTCTGTGTTGAATTTGGGTTTTGTTTTTGGTCTATTTTAGGGTGACGAACCAATCAAATCACAAGGTTTTTGTTCTTCTTTTGCATCTGTTTCTTCATCATCACCTTTGTCATTACCGGTTCCAACACCATCACCAAGTCAAACCCAATCCCAACCACCAACTCCACCATAACCCCAACCACCAACTCCACCCTAAGCACAATCACCAACTCAACCTAGTGGTATTCCTCCATTGCCTCCTCTTGGGAATAGTAAGCGTTGGGCAAAGGTGTGGGAGCATTTTGTTGAATATGATGACATAAAATGCATTGTGAAGCCAGATGGGACCAAAGAAACAATAATTAGAAGGAAAGTTGGTGTAAGCACTCTTTTACTACCTTTGCAACTCACCCTTCTAGAAATGGTACTTCAACCGTTACAAAACATATTGAGGGAGGAAGATGTAAGAGTTACCTGGGAATAAATCAAGATAAAAGGCAAAAGATTATGTGTTTTGATGAAGGCATTGGTACTCTTAAGACTAGGGAAAATACTAAAGAGGATTGGATAAAGACGTTTGCACAAATGGTTGTCTTAGATGAGTTGCTGTTTACACATGTTGAAGGGAGATGATTTAGGTTTTTTTTGTATTGTTGTTTGTCCCTACTTTTATCCACATTTGATAGGACACTTGCAAGACACTTTGTCCTAATGTGTGATGAAATGAAAGCAAAATTGAAAATAGAGTTGGCCTAACAACCGACACCTAGACAAGTCTTCAAAAGATAAACTACATACTGAAAACGACACATTTTATAGATAGTATTTGGAAGTTGCACAAAGAATACTAAACTTTTGTGCTATAATCACAAGGGGAATACAATTGGAAAACTTCTTGAGGTTTGTTTGCTAGAACGTGGTCTGGAGAATGTACTAACCATCACGGTCAATAATGCTTTTTCAAACAAGGTGGCAATAGATTATTTGAAGACAAAGGTGTGTCACTAGCAAAATTCACGAATGATACTTGAGGGAAAGCACATACATGTCAGGTGTTTTGCTCATATTGTCAACTTGATAGTTCAAGATGGTTTGACATTAGATAAATCCATCTTAGCTAATAAGAATGCGTTGGTGTATCTAACGTCTTCTCCACAAAGGGTGGAACCTTTTAGAAGTTATGTTAAGAAGGAGAAAATTGAATGCAAGTGTCTTGGTTTTTTAGATGTGCCAACTAGGTGGAATTCCACCTATTTAATGTTAACGAACGCTTTGAAATTTGAAAAAGCTTTCTTGAGAATGGGAGATGATGAGATTGCATAGTTGTCATGTGTTGGTGAAGATTTGCCGGGAGAAAAACAATGGGTGGGTGGATCTTCCAATGGTAAAAAGAGGCATAGGCCACCAAATATAGAAGATTAGAGCAATGCGGTTGTCTTTGTCAAATTTTTGAAAGTGTTCTATCAAATGACATTGAAGATGAGTGTTACTCTACATCCGGCTTTTATTTGCTTGCAATTGACGAAGAAATAGATGATTTGTTTGTCGAAGAAGATATGTTGTTAACTCAAACCCATGCAAGCTTGATATTGCATGAAATGGCACTAAGCATGAAGGTAAAATGACAAGCCCGACCCTGATATTCTCCAAACACCAGGGTAGGCAGGTGCTGGCCGACACTCGAAGGTGACGAAGCCATATTAGGATGCATGAGAACTAAAAACAACTAACCGACATAAATAAAACTTGTAAATTTAATTATAATGAATATGTAATTGTGGAACATGTTCAGAGCATACAACTAATCTGAGACATTAAAAAAAGAATAATATAAAATTGAATGAATAAAAGGATGGGTCCTACATCGAGAGGACTCGAAGATGCTGATGCATGAGTGCCTTGACGCCTGGTTTGTACGCCTTGATTCTAAGTTCTGAGGGGCCGCAAAACAAAACATAAGTGGACCAAGTTGATATATAAGTAATACGAAAACAGTCCTTAGGATACCATAAAACTTTATAAAACATATATTATATAAAGTATGCTTAGTAATGGTATCATTTCTTGCCTGAAGGCATATAGAACTCTTCATTCACCCGAACACATATAAAACTCTTACGGCCGAAGCCAACCTATACACGCCTGGTGAAAGCCATAAATAAATATATTCCGGTCGAAGCCACCTACACACACCCACCCAAAGCCATATATAAACATCTTCCAGCCGAAGCCAACGAATAAGTATTGTTCGCCCGTAGGCAATATTAATCGCCCATAGATAGGATCATTCACCCGTAGGCCCTACATAACCCAACCTAAGCCAATTAATGATTTCATTCACCCGTAGGCAGGACATTTGCCCATAGGCAAAACATTCGCACGTAGGCAGATAGTATGAATAACCACTAAGTAAGTACATAAAAACATTAACATAATACTTCTAATATATATATATCTTAATTAGAGTTCAGTAGCTAAAATGTTATATCGTAAAACTACGTTCACAAGTATGTATATAGTCATCAATCATATATACCACAAGGAACGTAAAATCGATAAAGCATGATAATTCATAAAGCGTGAAACTAATTTACTCATAAACATTTCATAAAAAGTAGCCATTAAATCATTCTTTTCATGTATGCTTTCTAATAGTAAAATCATGCATTTTAGAAGGGGTCCACTCATAGATAATTCGTTGTTGAAGAGCTATGCAAACAAGAGAGGATGACAATGCCATACACAATTGCATCCAAGCACATAAAGGTACCAATTAATAAAACTTTATCATAAAGATTGAATTTCAAGAAATAAACGCCATTAACAGATTTAGGATGTCGAAAAACATTAGAGGGGGACCTCGAGTACCCCCATGCACACTCACGCATCCTCACACGCCACCACAAGGCGGTGGCTCGGACGGCCACTCGTCGATTTGGGTCACCGGAAAGTTGGCCGGAAAAGTCGTCGGCTTCACCGTGGACGGCAGTGGAGCATAGTACCTTGGGTGAAAGCACTTGTGCTCCAAGCACCGGCCAAGATAAGGCTCACGCGTAGGCCCATGCACAGACCCACGCGCTGGCTAGGGTTCTATGATGGGCTGATTCAGCTGGGTTGGGCCGAGGGTTTTGGGTCGCAAGGTTGGGCCTAGGTAACTGGGTTTGGGTTATTGGGTTATTTGGTTGGGCTGGACAATTGGGCCAGGTTCCATGGCCCAACAAGTTGGGTCGGCTTATGTAGAATTGGGCTTGGGTTCAAAACTCTAGGCTGGGTTTTGGGCTAATGGGTTTGGTCAACCCGATTTCAGGCCGGTTCTCACGGAGACGATGGTCGAAACTTGGAGAGCTCTGATTAAGGTCCAAACTACACTAAACATGATGCTTAAACTATGGAAATGAAGCCACGAGGGAGAGGAAGAAGAAGATGATCATACCACTTTTTTGTTCGACCGTGGCTGGAAAGTGGCCAGGAAACAGCCTGCAAGCTATCAGGTCTTTGCCAAAATCTGGGAAAACTCTCCGAAATAGGTCAAGATTTTGATATTTTGAATTAGTGAAAATGGAATGATGTTAAAAACCCAATGTTGGCAATTGCAAAGGAAGTTCTTGCAATTCCAGCCTCAATAGTAGCTTCAAAATTTGCCTTCAGCATGCAAGGAAGGATTGTAAACTCATATCGTTCTTCATTGACTCCTTTAATGGTAGAGAGATTAATTTGTACTCAAAATTGGTTGATGTCAGATAACATCTCAATTTTAGATGACAAGACAATCTTGGAAGATATATAGTTTTATGAAGCACTTGAAACAGGTATGAATATTGATTTTGATATTTTATATTTTATATTGGTGGAAATTGAATGGTGTTAAATACCCAGTGTTGGCACTAATTGCGAAGGAAGTCCTTGCAATTCCAGTCTCAACAGTAGCTTCAGAATCTCCCTTCAACATGGGAGGAAGGATTGTGAACTCATATCGTTCTTCATTGACTCTTCTAATGAGAGATTAATATGTACTCAAAGCTGGTTGATGTCAGATAACATCTCAATTTTGGATGACGAGACAATCTTGGAAGATATAGAGTTTTATGAAGCACTTGAAACATGTATGAATATTTATTTTTCTTTTTATTTTTCCTTTTATTATTATTATTATTAATTTTTTGCTTTTTTCTCTTGTTTTGTTGCATGATTACTTTCTTAGTTTCAAATGAGTTCTTTATTTTTATATGTTCTAGAAAAAAGGAATGGTGGCACATCTAGCATTGGGGCTTTAGAAATTATTCAGTCCTAACTTATCACATTTTACAATTGATGGTATATATGTAACTTTAGTTTTTTAAGCACATTCCTTTCTAATTTGAATTGTAAGCTTGTTGTTTGATGTATGTTGTTTGCTTGCTATTTGAAATCAGAAGTTGTTGCTTAATTTGATTATATGTTGTTTGATAGTGTACATGAGCTGCGAATATTATGAGCTGCTATTTGAAAAAGAATCTGCCACTGCCAAGGACATTTGGATTATTGTTTTTGCTTGTTATTGCTGCCAATTTTCAGGAGACCAATGCATATTTTTTTCAATGCTATTTGAATATTTCGTTTTGCTTACTGCCAATATTATGAGACCAATGCATATTTAATGTGTTTGAATATTTCTTTTTGCTTGCTACTGTTGCTATTGCTGCTAATATTAGGAAACCAATACCGCTTGAGTTCTTGATTTTGTTTTGTTTGCTGACCGACCAATGCTTATTTCTTTTAATTATCTCTTTTTGTTGACTTGGTGCCATTGCCAAAGATATTTGCATTAAATAGGATTTGTGTTGTATGCAACTTTATATAATCATTTTAGAAGACGAATTTGAATGCATGATGATTTGGTGTTCAAATAATTTAGTATTCAGAACCATAAACCGGCAAGAACCAAATCAAAATCAGTGTAGACTGAACCGTACGGTTCTAGTAATAAATTTAAGGAGAACCTCATCGAACCGCACCGTGATCACCCCTAACCACTTCTAGTTCCTACTCGGTTCCCTATTGTAGGCTTCGACCGAACTATGTCTCTCTATAGCCCTAAACCTAGCAATTAGTTACACATATGGAAGAAGAGATTGAAGGAATGTGTGGCTCAATCCAAAAAGTGACGATTGAATTAAATAGTTTACATGATGGTGTTGCCTAAAAGTGGATGGATTTGGATGTGACTCATTCCTGCTCGATATAAAATAGATGTAATGATGAAAAAGATACCTATCTCATTCCTACACGTGAATGTATTTACGATGGTGTGTCATTTCTACACAACTTTGGGTTGTGTGATGTCTGATTATTATCTTAAAAGACGTGTGGTGAGATTCAAAATTAAAGAACCATTCATATACATATTTAATGAGGTGTGTGGTGGTTAAGTTATAAAATATGTGGCAATTGGATCTTTGTGACCATTCAGAAAATAGTGGTGAGTCACAATCCAAAGAGAATGATGGAATGATAAAGAGGGAAATCATATTGACAGATTGACCCAGCATAGAGAGGAAAGTCTTGCGTGAATATAGCCATTACTTTTACATTTAGTCATTTGATCGTACTTATTTTCACATATGTTTAATTATTGTCACTCACATGAGCTTCGCAGCTTATCCAATTTTTGCTTTGCCCAATGCGCAATTCCCACAGCGTAGGGTTGTTTTGAAAAGTAAAAGGTAACAGTTAGAGGAGAAAATTTCAAGTAGTATAGCTGACGTGGACAACGAACTCAAGATTAGGTATTGTCACCCTTAGTTGCAAGTTATTTCTGCTAAAACTCTAATGTATATTATTTGTATAAGTCCTAGTTACTCTATGTATTTTGTATTGTACCACTACAGTTCTATTGTCACGTATCGATTTCGGGTGTATCTTGAGATCGAGACGCGACACATATGGTGGTATAAAGCTAGGAATTTGCACACTTGAAATTTTTTGGCTCATTGCATTATGTACAAGTGAGAAAAACTACAAACTGTACAATCCAGTTACCATAACTTTTGATGAGAATGCTTGTTGGATGTGGAATTATGAAGCTAAAAATGTGGTAAATGTTCTAGTGATTGCTGATGCTGAGAAAGAAAAATATGCAAATGTTGAAAAACTGCATAGTAAACTAAATTTGTTGATCACTTGCTTAGTACTCCACAGACAAGTCAACAAGATAATCTCAAAAGTTCCAAATACAAATTCTGTTTCACAAGATAGAGCAAGAATACCTCAAGACTTTGATCGCACTCCATTGAAATGGAGAAGTCTGAGTGAAGTGATGGCTCAATGCAATATGTGTGTCATAGCACCTAAGAACTATTAGGAAACAACTCAAGATGATTTTTGGAAGAGAGTAATGCAGACTGAATTGGATATGATATAGAAGAACAATACATGATAGCTTGTTGATAGACCATTTGAAAAACCAAACATTGGTGTCGAGTTGGTCTATAAAACTAAGCTAAATTTGGATGGTTCAATATAGAAGAATAAAACCCGATTGGTTGCAAAATGGTACTTTCAAAAGTCTGGGATAGCTACAATGAGACTTTTCTCTAGTGGCCAAACTTGACACCATCAGAATCTTCAGCACAAAGGGATAAAGTCTATTTCAATTGGATGAAAGTTTGCTTTCTTGAATAGGGTATTGAAGGAATAGGTATACGTTGATCAGCCTCAAGGCTTTGTGATAAAGAATGAAAAAGAAAAGGTGTATAAGCTGAACAAAGCTTTATATGAGTTAAAGCAAGCTCCAAGAGCCAGGTGAGATAAACTCATATATCACTAATGTTAGATTTCAAAAGAGTTACAGTGAAGCCACAATATGCATTAAGTCGAATGGAAGCTTAGGATCATTATAATCTCTCTTTATGTTGATGACATAGTGTATACTGGTAGTTGTTCAAAATTACTTGAAGAGTTTAAAAATGATATGATGAGGCATTATGAGATGACAAATTTGGGTTTACTACATCATTTCCTTGGAATGGGGGTAATGCAAATAGAGCAAAGTATTTTTATCCATCAGAACAAGTATGCCATGAAGTTGATTGAGAAATTTGGTTTAAAATATTGTAAGTCAGTGGCAACTCCACTAGCAGTGAATGAGAAATTGTGCAACGCTGATGGAAGTGAAATTGCGGATAAGACTGAATACAGAAAACTTATGGGAAACTCACTTTATTTAACTGCAAAAAGCCTGATACTATATTTGCAACAAGTATTCTTGCAAGATTTATACACAACTCTACAAAGAAGCAACTTTGGTTATTCATTCAATTTGGGATCAAGTGTGTTTTTTCAAGCCTCAATCAACAAAACACATGCACTCTCTACTGCATAGTTGAATATGTTAGAAATATGTGAAATTTTAGTAAATGTTAGAAATTATTTGAAACTTTAGAAATATGTCAAATTTTTGGAACACATTAGAAATTATATGGAATTTTAGAAATTATTTGAAATGTTGGGCAATTTTAGAAATTGTTTGAAATTTTAGCAAATTTCAGTAATTATGTGATTTTTTTCTCAGAGGTCTTTGTGCTTGATCAATAATGCGTCGTTCTGCCTCCACATCTGCTTAGAGTGATGAAAATGGAAATGACTGCTCCTCATGCTTTTGAGGCAAAGAGGCAAGTGTATGGTTTATTTACAGGCACATGCTTCTGTTTATGTTTCTATGTATAAGTGAGGCATTGTCTTTAAGTTTGTTTGTTAAGCCTACATTGACACATCCCGACCAAAGTCAAGGCATGCTGGGCGTCACGTGAGCGTGAAGTAACCATATGCACAATGTGGAAGCAATTATTATAATGAGAAATACAAAGGAATAAAAACCAAATACTAAGAAATACTAGCCATATGCACAACAACTACACAAGCTAATAATTTCTCATACATTGCCAAATTTTGGTATTTGAATATACCAAAATGATTTACACAACCTCAGAAACATCTCTATATTTTTAAAATAATTTTTAGACTATTCACGCGCCGTCGTTGGCACGGCCAGATGCGCAGCCACGCGCAGGCCACGCACTGGCGCGTGTCGTCCCTGTCCTTGGGTCGCCGGAGCTCCGCCGCCGGTGATGCTGGAACTCGCCGGAAAAACCCTGAAACTTCAAATCATCCTAACTCACTCATTTCTCAACCATTTTTCACGCATTTTATATAAAAATGAAGCCCACAACATGTAGAACATAATCGTACTTACCAAAAGCTTCAATGAAGTCGGAATCTCGCCAGAAAAGTCACTATAATCCGGCCAACTTCCCACTATTTGATCTACTCTTCCTGACGTCCAAACTGTTTGGTTTTTCTTCTCCGAGCCTCGTAAGGATGTCCTAAAGCTCCCTATGAGCTTAAAATTCCCTGAAACCACCACATTTACGTCCACATGAACACTACTAAAAAACTGGGGTCTCGGTTCTCAGGGTTTTTGAAGGTTCTGCGTCCTAAAAATGGTACCAATCAAAACAGGAGGTTACAAGGAGTAAGAGCCTTACCTTTTTGGCGTCGATCCGTGAAGAAAACTCAAGCTTCAAGCTTGTCCGTACGTTGCACAGTAGAATGGCAGAAAATACGAGTGAGAGAGAGAAAGCACCGGGGGAGGGGGGAGGCTGAGAGTGTGTTGTGTGTGGTCTAGATTTGGTCCACTAACAAGTCCAAAACACTTTAGGTCCTAAGTGTTCCAAAAGCTTAGGAAATAATAATGCATAATCCACTTAATTATAACTCACACACAACGCATCTCAACGTCTAAGGGCAAAACCGTCCTTTCACACTTCGATAATTAAATCTCGGGACGGGCTGTCACATGTAATGTCATTCATAAATAAAATATCATGCTTTTCTTTTTCTTTCTTTTTTTTTTGAAAAAAAAAGACTTTGACCAAAAAAAGATAAA
>JAOTRO020175700.1:0-11818 GCA_028566515.2 Pyracantha coccinea | reverse complement strand
GCTAAAGTAATTAAAAAAAATATTTTATGTGTGTCATATTCTTTCATAGTATTTCACGAGTTTCATGGTGTTGGTTAGTAATTTTTCAATATTTGTCGGAATCTAAGTACTTTTAGGTTAAAATGTTCATAAAATTAAATTATGATAGCCTACATAATTTTGTCTTTTAAAAAAGTTACTTTAAGAAAAAAAAATTAGCATAAGTTCATTCTTTAATAATCTGAACCTAAAATTTTAACACATAAAGGTTTAAAAAAAAAGTGTTTCTGAGTTAAAACTTAAATTTTCTGAGCTAAAAATTTTGGGCTTTAACCCAAAAATTGAAGACAGTCTAAGCCCAAATTTTAATCCCACAAAACGGTTCGTCGTTTAGAACGAACCCCAAAACAATGAAAGTTCGTTAAGTCGCCTACTGGCCTCGCCGTCCTCAACTGTCAACTCCCTCCACCTCCCCATCCACCTTTGTTCGCAACGAAGCCCCTAACGCACCAGAAGGAAACGCCGTCGTTTCCAGGAACTTTTGTTTTGCGGCGAAACTAAACAATTCGTAAGGTCGATAATGTCAGAAGACAATCTCAACGAATTGGTCAGTGAAAAAAACGGTTTCCTTTCATTTATCACGGCAAATCAAAATTCGTTTTTACTAAAATTGTGGATTTTTTTTTTTCAAATTTATATTAATTTCAGATTCAGAAGAAGGTAAATTTCACGAACGAATTGCAAAGTTTGAGAGAAAAAATCGATAAGGCAGGCGCTGAAACTGCGGTTGAAAAATTGGTATCGCTCATGCAGTCACTGAAGGTTCGGTGTTTTCCTCAAATCTCTGTTTACCCTCGAAGCGTCGTCGTTTTCGGGTGATGGGTATTGATTGAAATTCGATACTGTTATTGCAGGAGTTGGAAAGGCAAGAGCTTGAAGTCCAGTCTCTTAGCTATTCCGTATTGGAGGCTGAAGTTCGTAGATTGGAGGACCAAATAGAAAATGGGGTTGATAGTGAGGATGTTCCTGATGAACTGGATCGTTTGTTGAGTGAATCGGAGGCGAAAATCGGTTCGGCGAAAAGGGTAATTTTCTGTTGTTGCTCGCAACACTAGGAAGCTGTGATCATTTGCTGCAAAATAGTGGTGATTTATTAAGTTTTATCCTTTTTAGTGATGAAATTATTAATTTGTAGGAACTTGCAGCTAAACTAAGGGCAGTGTTGGCAGTACAGCGCCAGATTGATGATGTTCCTTCGCAGTCTGAGCTCGTCCAGTACGCGTTCATTCTTGCTCAGTTTATAAGAATTTTAAGATTTTTTGGTTTTTGGTTTCAGTTGGTGAATTACCGAAAAACAAGTTTGAAGAATTTTGGTGAATTGGTAAAAGTATGAGACTTGAAGTTCAGGGCATATATTGTTTTTGATTATTGTGTCTGTGTTTAGGATAGAATAAGACATGTTTGGAAGTGCTTTTAGAATAACTAAAAGTGTTTTAGATATCCAAAAGTGCTTTTGGGAATGTTCTGAAAGTGCTTCTAGTAGAAGTGGTTCCTGTAAAAGCACTTATAAGCTGAAGTACATTCCAGCGAAGCATTTCCAAACAGGCCATAAGAATAATGCTGACTGACTCAATCTTGGGTCTGCACTCTGCAGGTATGAACGACGGTTGTCAGAATTGAATGCTCAAATTCAGGGAAAACTTCAACGAACTCGGAAATACTATGCCACTTACAATGCACTTTTGGAGATCAAGGAATATATGCTGAAGGAAACATCACTGTTGAATTCATTAAGTTCACAGGTATGCTACGGCTGTGAATTTTTCCATCAGTACTCTTATGTTTCTTAGTAGATGTAGTTTCCGTAACCTTTTTATGGTTATGGCTGCATCGTTTTTCTTTGGGAAAATTTGATTTATGCGAGAGGGACTTCGAGTCCTGGCTGTTAGTATATTTTCTCATTAATACCGACTTGTTTTGCTTGTAAACTTTGTATAGTTTAAAGAAGCAATCAATAGCACTGACGGTCGCATGAAACTTATCAACTCCATGGAGGGAATCATAAAGGGCAGTCAACAGGTATTCTCCAAATATAATCAAATTGCTTGCATATTTTCTGTTGGGAATAAAAAATGAAACCGCCATTCTGCCTAGAAATTTTTTCATAATCCTTGTCGAAAAAGAAGAAATTTAGCCCCTTTAACCTCGGAAAGTATGATTTAGTTGATCCTAAAGAGCATTGTTTTTCTGTTTCCATAATACATCTCTATTTATATGTCCTCAGAGATCCATAGTTTATGTGAAAGAGAACCAATTACCATGTGCTGGTGAATGCCCCCATAACATTCCTGTAAACCATTTACTAGCATCCAGTCATCTAGCCTTTTGATCAGTACGACCTAACAAGGGCTCGAGTTTATGACCTTTTTACTCCTTCCTCGAGGAAAGGCTGGTTAAAGTTCTAACTAGCATTGAAAGTATACATAGCTTTGGAGAGGATTAAATTATGCTACTGTGTGGCCAATTCTCATGGTTGATAATGAACTTTTAACAATGGAGCTCCTTGATAGTATCGCCGATATTAGTATCAATGTAAATTTTATACAACTTCCGCACTACAGAATTTGTTAAGCCTCAAGACAAAACATTACATAGGTATAGGTGCAGGTATAGGTATAGCTATGTCATCCCTAGCATCACCTCCAGTGTCATCTATAGTGTAGGATAAGGATTGCAACCGAACAGATGCACCCACCATGTGAAGAGAGAAATAAGATAAAAAGTTTGAGCTATTAGCCTATTCGAGAGACTAAAAAGATAAAACAGATATAATTTAACCAAGTCCTGTATCAAGTTTATTTCGGACTAAATGAATTTTGTATGCTCTTCAAGGAAACAATATGTGTGCTTATGTCAATTATTAGAAGAATTCAACATTGCACACACGGAATATATCATTTTCTTTAGCCTGAACTCATGTTCAACTTCTGTGCATACTTTTACTCCGATGCTTCAAGTTATTCTGAAGGTTGCTAGTAAGTCTATCTTGCAGAAACTTCAAAAGGTACAACTTGGGCTTCAAGAAGAGCAAAAAGTTTGTGATGCTCTCAAGGAAAAGTATGTTGCAGCAAGTGCAGAGCAAAGGCACTGTTATTCACTCTTAAAAGCTTTTCAGGTAAGCATTGTAATCATGACATCACAGTTAGTAGATAGCGTTTGCGGCACTTAGTTCATTGCTAGGTCAGAGAATGTCGTGTATTCTAGTCTTGTAATGTAATACGCAGTATCTAGGTAATTATAATTTCCTAGCATTGTCACTTTCATTGGCCACTACTACACAGATGTAAGCATGTTGTTTAGCAGTTTGGCGAGAATTGGTGGTCATTGTCCTGGTTCTTGCCAAACTATATCTAATCAGTACTCCAAGCTCTCCCGAAATTACTGATAAAGATCTTTAAACATCCAGGAGGAATGTACAAAGAATGAGGTACTCCGAAGAAGTTATGCTTCAAACATCTCCAGAGATTGAAGTGTTCAACCATCGTCATGCACCGCCCATCAGTCGCATGCTCACTTGTTAAATTGATATTAGGAACTCGGTCACCATGAGCTGTAAATTAAAATCTTTTTTTGAATTTTTTTTTTTTTTGAATATTTTTTTTATAAACATCTTCCAGAATGAGTTGCATCTAAGTACCTCCGTAGCATGTGAAGTTTGAGGTGTTTCAAGCATCTTCATGCCATCGCACGTTGGTCGCATGCTTGCTTACTGAATTTACGAGGAACTCATTCGCCATAAGTTGTAAATTAAAGATCAATTAATTTTGTGTAAAAATACTCCCCATTGAATTTCGTTCATGTAGATTATGAGTTTATCTTCATTATTTGTTCTTTTATTCAACAGTTCTCATTCATGAGATTTGAACGCGGACCTCCCCCAACAAAGTGGAGACCGAGTCCCGCTAAACCAAATGGGTTGGCTATGTCCGTTATTTGTGAATAGTAAAACGCTTAGTGGTTACCAAGATATACAGAATGAGTAGGAAAATCAAGTTGATGTAGAAATTGAAGTTATCTATTTCCAGCCCGACGAGGGTCTGATCTCATGGCTTATCCTTTGGAAGTGCTTCCTTAAAAGTCAGCGATTATATGATTGAAAACGAACTTATAATTGATACAAATTGCTTTCAATATAAATGACACTGATGAAGCAAGGATGACATTTTGTTTCCATCTTGCTTCGATATGATGACACATATTTTTTTATTAGGGGCAGTCACCCATTATATGAACACACATTAACATTACTACTAGACAATATAAATGTAATTTAACAAATCCCCTCCCTCTAACAACTATCAATTTAACCCACTAATGCTATTGTTTGTTTAAACCAAAAATAAATAAATAAATAAAAAGAATATCATTGGTTAGCCACACATTTTAAATTGATTAATGTGAGATCAATGAGTTAGATTACTGTTAAGAGTATATGGTTTGACTTATTTCATATATATTTATAAGTAAATAGTTTTAAGTTTTAATCTCGTGCATAACAAGTATGATATCAATTTATGTAAATATTGTTATGACCTAAAAGAAAATTCAAAATCAATAGAAAATCATGTTTTGCCATAAAAGGTGTGTACACGCGCACACATATGTTCATCAAAATTAACCAAAAAAATAATTGTACCATAAAACATTTGCTAAATTCTTCAAACCCAAAACATGGGTACTGACACACCCCGACTTGGATGTCCAAGTTGACATCAAAATCAAGGCATGATGGCTGACACCTGAGAGGTGACAAACCCATAATATGCAAATGATAAGTAAAAAATAGGAATAAATTAAAACCAAAGTCTAGAACTAATTTAATCTAGAAGTGAGAGTATAGTACTGGATGCAATACAGGAAGAATCCTTTTTACAAATACATGTAGTGTCAAAGCATAGATAAAAGTGCAATAAAAGTAATAATATTTACATCCTAGGTAGGATGGGAGGAATTTTTCTAGGTTCCAGGATCACTAAGTGAGCTGGTGTTCACCACAAAATGAAGGCTTGAAACATGTTCCTTTTATCATTTTAGGTAAAAAATGTCAACTATTTTATTAGCACATCCTCATTATGTTGAATACACCCCACTTTAAAATTTAATATTAAATGAGTAATATACCTTAATATGGAATAACAATTTCGACCTTATAAGATTTCAAAATTAAATAACTAAACTCTACATAAACCTCAAATCACTTTTAGCATGTATATCTTAAAATTATTTATCTTTTTCAACTCTCAAAACAACTCCCACCTTCCGCCATTACATGTAACAATTTACCGTGTTAAATTCCTGTCTCAAGTTTGGCAATGAGACATGCTAGCTTATTCACCAAAAACCCGTAGCTTTGTGACAAGAATCATACCAAAAAAAAAAATGGTTCTTATTAGACTTATACAAATAGCATACAATTGTCAATTTGCAGATTTTTAAGGTTAGTTTGGGCTTACTTTCTTTCAGACCTTTTAAGCACAACAGAATGTTTCATACAACAACAATCTTTTATATATGCTTTATTTTATTATTGGTTTTTACGGTAATTAAGTTCTAATGATAAGGGAGGAAACTAATGTTAATGTTTTATTTCTTCTGATGTGGTTAGAATTTTGTGAAGCAATGGAGGGAAGTAGCAAATTTTAAAGGTTTAGGCAAGCTCATGCAGAATATCATAGTAGTTTTCTGTAGCTTTTTGCCAAATTTCATGGTTTTTTCATTATCAAAGAGTAGGCTAGCTTCTGGAAAAGTTCGAAGCAATCCAAAAATAGTATTCATGAAGTTAATACAGAACCATTATGCTATGCATTTTTTAATCCCTTTTTGCCACAAAGTGATGGATTCTCAATTTTGTTTTTTCTTTCTGTAAATGGTGATTCTCAAATCTTTATCTTTATTATTTGACAGGGAGGAGAAACAGCTTAGAAACCACCTATCCGAAGAAACAAATAAGATCTTTGGTTGACCTTATGTATTTGCACCTAAGAAGTGAAGAGTGCGGGGAGTGTGGGGTGTAAGTAAAAAATGTGAGGTGTAGGTAGGAAATTTAAGGTATATGTATTGGAATAAGTTAATGTTTAGGAGAAAATGAACGTAAATATTCTATAATTATTAGAGTCCTATTTAGGAAGGATAATATGTCCTTTATTTTTGTTTCCGTTTGTAACAAGGATTGTATGTACCTATTTACTCAGAATTATGGAATATACGAGATTAAGCCATAAAATTCAATTTGGCATCAGAGCCAAGCTGTAACCCTAATCCCACTGTGCTGCCGTGCTGCGTGTGTTGCGAGGGAAGAAAGGAAGACGGACCTGGTTTTTTCACTGCATACCTGCAGCAAAAACGGTTTGTCGTGCAATGCGTTTGTTGTTGTGTAGTGTGCTTGTATGTGATGTGATCTACAGCAAGGACAGGTTGTCGTGCAGTGTGCGTGTGTGCTTGTGTGTGTTGTGTGTTCTGTATAGCAGTACCGTGCTGCTGATGCTCGTATTGGAGGATCTGCACCCTTGTTCCTTGCTGCGATTCTGCAGAAAGACAAAGGTGTCTTTGCCGTGATTGTTGGGATATTGCAGTTTGTTTTTCCTTTTGCTGCATTTTTGCAGAAAAGCAACAACTGCCGTGTAGTGCTTTGCTGTTGGTTTCATATATATTTAAAGGAAAAAAAAGGGTGTAGTGTTTTTCAATGCAATTGCAACAATTGTTAGAGTAATTGATTGACTTCAGCGTGTGGTTCCGTAATTGGTGTGGTGTTGTGATTGTCGTGTATTACTGTCTCGTGAGTTATTACAATGACGAATGCAGGTTGGATTTTGGATTCTGGTGCAACAGATCATATGACATATGATAAAACCTTGTTTCAATCTATGACACATCCTCATAGAAAGTGTGTGGCAACTGCCAATGGTTCTACTGCTGCTGTTGTTGGAGCGGGAACAGTGTCTCTTACACCCTCTCTTCCCTTACATAATTGTTTATTGGTTCCGTCATTGTCCCATCACTTATTGTCGGTACCTCAAGTCACTGAACAATTGGATTGTGTTGTATAGATGTATCCTTCATTTTTCTTGCTTTAGGATATTCAAACAAAGAAGATCATTGGGCGCGGCACTAAGAGAGAGAGGCTATATTATGCGGATGATGTGGTTCCTGGAATAGCTAATTTGGTTCATGCGTCGTGTAATAGTAATCTACATAAGGTATTGTTATTGTATCGTCGTTTGGGGCATGCATCGTTTGGTTATTTGAAACATATATTACCTGATTTGTTTAGTGGTATTGAAGACTCATAATTGAAATGTGAAGTATGTATTTTAGCCAAAAGTCATCGTGCTTCATTCCCTCCAAGTATGAATAGAACATCTTCTCCATTTGCGCTAGTACACTCTGATGTGTGGGGGCCTTCCCCTATTAGTACTACTTCGGGAATTAAATAGTTTATTAAATTTGTTGATGATTGCACTCGTATGGTGTGGGTTTATCTGTTGAAACATAAAAGTGATGTTAGTATGATTATTCGGTCTTTCTCTCAGATGGTGACTACACAATATTCCTCCGTTATTAAGGTTCTTCGTACTGATAATGGGGAGAATATGTTGACTCTGAGCTATCTACTTTTTTCCGTGATCAAGGAATTCTTCATGAGACAATGTGTTCGTATACCCCACAACAGAATGGAGTAGTTGAGAGAAAAAACCATCATATTTTGGAAACTGCTCGTGCATTGCTTATTGGTGGGTCCGTGCCTAAGAGTTTTTGGCCAAACGCCATCACCTATGCCGTGTATGTTATAAATCGCATGCCATCCCGGGTTGTAGAATTTCGTACGCCGCTCTAAGTGTTGATGGAACATGTTCCGGTTGTTTCTACCAATACTCTCACTCCTCGAGTGTTTGGATGCGTTGCTTATGTTCATATTCACAAGATTCATCGTAGTAAATTGGATCATTTTGCTCTTCGATGTGTCTTTGTGGGTTTTGCATCCTACCAGAAAGGTTACAAATGTTACCACCCTGCAACTCGCCACATGTATATAACCATGAATGTGACTTTCTCTGAGTTCGAATATTTTTATGCTCCTATATCACTACCCTTCGATCACAAGGGGGAGAGTTCTAGTTGTGATCTTGATGGTGATTTTGAATGGTTGGATGTACAAGAGGTAATGGCTTTAGAGGGAGGGCACGGTGCTGCCATGCCGAGTGATGCAGTTGATGCTTAGTCTCCTCCTGCCGAACTTGTTGGGAGTGGTCAGCAACTTCTCATTGAACCTGCTGCAAGAGGTCGGCAGCTTCTCACCGAAGAAAAGACTGTCAGTCTGTGCGTTGGTGTTGCCGAAGAGGAATGCACTAATGGTCAACCCACTATTGCCGAAGCTTCATCCCCTCTCTCTAGCTCAACAATGATGTTGTCCAATACATCTTCTTTGGATATCCCTAAGGTAAGCATTAGTGCTACTCATGTAACTAATGATGTTATAAGTACATATAAATTGCCACTAAGGCAAAATCATGATGTACCTCTTGACAGGTTTTCTCCGGAGGGAAAAGTGAAGTATCCTATAGCCAATTATGTGTCCTGTAAAAACCTTTCATCCAAACGTCAAGCTTGGGTGAATAATGTGGATTCAATTCAAGTACCAACTCAGTAGAAGACACTTTGAAGAGTCGAGAATGGACCGAAGCAATGGATGAAGAGATGAGAGCATTGCAGAAAAATAATACATGGCAAGTAGTTGAGCTGCCGAAAGGGAAAAAACCAGTTGGTGCCGATGGGTTTTTACAGTTAAATACAAGGTTGACAGATCACTCGACATGTATAAATCTAGGTTGGTGGCGAAATGGTATACTCAAATATACAGAATTGATTATTAGGAAACTTTCTCTCCCGTGGCTAAGATGAATACGGTATGAGTTCTTATTTCATTAGCTGCAAATTTGAATTGGCCATTGAAACATTTTGATGTAAAAGATGATTTTCTTCATGGACATCTAGAGGAAGAAGTGTATATGGATTTCCCTTCAGAGTATAGTAACATAGAAAAAACGAGAGTGTGCCGATTGCGAAAGTCACTTTATGGGGCTTAAGCAGTCACCTCGTGCATGGTTTAGGAGGTTCACTCAGGCAATGAGAAAGAATAGGTATTATCAGAGTCATTATGATCATACTTTTTTTGTGAAGCGGAGAAACGATAAAGTAACAACCTTGATTATTGATGAAGATGATATGATAATAACAGGTGATGATTCAGATGAAATTGTCAAGCTGGAGAAAAACCTTTCTGTCGAATTTGAGATGAAGAGTTTAGGTGACTTAAAGTTTTTTCTTGGAGTTGAAGTTGCTCATTCATCCAAAGGTATTTTCTTGTCTCAACGAAAATATGTTCTGGATTTATTGAAGGAAACAGGTATGCTTGGGTGTAAACTCGTCAATACTCCCATTGTGGAGAAACATTACTTGGGAATTTATCTGGATCAAGAACTAGCAGATAAAGGTTGATATCAGAGGCTGGTAGGAAGGCTAATTTATTTAGCTCATACCCGTCCGGATATAGCCTGTGCAGTAAGTGTGGTGAGTCAGTTTATGCACTCGCCAAGTGTGGAACATATGACAGTTGTTATGCGGATTTTAGCTTATTTGAAGTCGGCTCCGGGAAAAGGTATTTTGTATAAAAATTCCGATCATCTGAGGATTGAGGGATTTATCGATACTGATTAGGCAGGTGATGTGACTGATAGACGCTCTACTTCTAGATATTTTACATTTGTTGGCGGAAATCTAGTTACTTGGAGGAGCAAAAAGCAAAATGTGGAGCCAAGGTCTTCAGATGAGGCCGAATTCAGAGGTATGGCACATGGAGTATGTGAAGTTCTTTGGTTACGTGAGTTAGTTTGGGGTCTAGGTTTCAAAGCAAAGAAGGCCATAAGCTTGTATTGTGATAATAAATCTACATGGGAGATTCCAGAGAACCTGGTACAACATGACAGAATAAAGCATGTGGAGGTTGATCATCATTTTATTAAGGAAAAGCTTGAGAAGAAGATTGTGTCAATACCGTTTATGAACTCGGAAGAGCAGCTTGCGGATATCCTCACTCATGCCGTGTGTAGTAGATCTTTTGGTGACTCACTTGTCAAGTTGGACATATGTGATATCTATGCTCCAACTTTAGGGGAAGTGTTGCCGTGAGTAGTAATTAAAGAGGGTATGTAAATATATTGTAAATATTAGGAATCTTTTATTAGGAAGGATATATGTGTGCGTGTCCTTTATTGTTTATTGTTTCCTTATAGAACAAGGATTGTATCTTGTATATATTTTTCAGTTATGCAATACAATAAAAATTAAGCCATAAATTCAATTACGTACTGTGCATGCAGACAAAGGAATCACAGGAAATACTAGGAAGCAGACATACATGCATATATATGAAGTGGAAACCCTAGATAGAATTAAATGTGCATGAGTAGACTTTTGTTGGCGTGAGGTGACTTGATAGATATGCATTACCAAATGAGGAAACCAATCATGTCGAATTTTGGGATAAAGGGAGAGAGCTTCGGGACATGTCCAACGTAGAGGAGCTGTTTGGGTTTATATCCTTGTTTTATTTATTTATTTTTCTTTCTATTCTTCTTCCCGTTTGGTTCTTGGTGGTTTAGGGAAGGAAAGGAACAAAACAGACCTGTAAAGATTCTGCAAAGACACGGAGACAGTGAGTGTGCATGTGTGTGAATTATTTGAATTTGGGGCTCGTGGACAGGACCACCTATGATTTTTAGGAAAAAGAGAAACACCCATTTTGGAAATTTGGAAAAATTAACAAAAAATTAGATAACGAATAGAATTTTAACCAACCATTATAATTTTTCATAATTCTAACCAAAACTTGAAATAAAAATATTACATATGTCATTTCTTAACTAAAATAATTACAAAACTTTATCTTTTCCAAGGGTCGGAGGCCATCTAAAAGCTTTTGTGGTTCCTTCATATTCTTATGACATATTTACTTAAAAGTTGTTTGATCCTAATTTCTTTTCCCCTCACATTTATCTTTTGTTAGCACAAAATATCAATACATTCTTTCCAAATTGCCTGTTAATTGTTGTACCAATATATAGATCCAGCTGCTCCGATTCTGATAAGTTTGAATCAATGTGCTTTCCGTTTGTATTTCGTTCTGTTTTGTATGTTTATGGCACATAATTCTAAACCAGTTATTGCACTTATGGTGTGTTTAAGAATTGAGAAGCGAGGGCTTTGCTGGTTGGTTCTGCTTCAGTTTTCTAACCTGAATATTGATGATATAACTGAATTTGTTAAGAACGGTGGATCTTCTAATGCCAAAAATTGGTTTTCATCTTGTTGCAGAAGTTGGTGTTCATTTTGCAGTCGAGATTGCTTGGGTCATTGCCATTTGTGGTGGCGATGATCTTCATCATTGCTGAGCTGCTTTGGCGACGAACGCTTCTGTGAAGGCATTGATGTGTTATATTGCATACAAAACCAAGAGAAAAACATAGATACAGATCCATGAAAATACGCACAGACAGAGAGAGAGGAATCATTCAGTGGCTGTGTCTGTGTGTGAAAACATTGAAAGACTGCACATTGGAAAAAATATAATTTCATAATTATTTTAGTTAAAAAAAGGTATTGTAGTATTTTCATGTCAAGTTTTGTATATATACAATAATGAAAGTTATAATGGTTGATAAAATTTTTATACATGGCCCAACTTTTGGCTAGTGTACAAATTTCCCCATCCATTTCTTTTTTG
>JAOTRO020175671.1:0-11823 GCA_028566515.2 Pyracantha coccinea | reverse complement strand
GAACAAACATGGCGTGAGGTAACTGTACTCCTTTAATATGTGGTTCAAACTTCACATTTTTGTCAAGCTAACTTTCTTTGATAAATACTAAAAAGATTCTCTCAAAAGTATGACTCTTCATCACTTTATATTTTTAGCACAATTTTTGAGCCAACATTATAAAATATTATGTAAAAAACATAAGGTAGCAGAAAATCTGTGAAGAATCTCACTTTGAGAAAGTCTTTATCTTCTTAGCATTTCTCTCTCCCTTTTTTCCCCTCTTTGCCACTATATATTGGTTATGTTGTGTATATCCTTCTGCAAGCACTTGAGACACATTTATTTCAAAATCTGGTATAAATTAGCATCTAACGTACCAATATAGCATCCAACTTCAGGATGGAGGTAAAAGATCCAATCATATTAGACCATAAATCTTACTACACTATATGCAATCAGTGTTGTAGAATCCAACATATATAGGGGTGTGTAAAGAACTAGGGAGGTAGATTTGCTGGCTAGGTTTCACTATCAAGGTGCAATTTTCACTTTCCACCTCAAGAAATTGGGTGGGTTTTGAAGTAATACCAAAATTAGAGGAGGGCAGAACAACCGTCTGAATTTTTCAAAATGGCCAAAATCAAATCAATTTGGCGGTTCAATAAGTTTTTACACTTAAAAAGGTATAATCTTGAGCTGAGCCGACTGAATTTCTGTTTAAAATTGCTTAAACCGAACCAAACATAACCAAGCCTAATTTACTTTCATTAAAATGAAATAGCAAGCTCCATCCTGATAAGTTGGCCAACCTGAGCCTCACTCATTCTTTGGGTCCGGTCTATTTTGAGCAAGTTCCATCTTCTTGTAAGCAATTGTTATTTTTGTGATATTTCTGGGGTCTCTCAACCTCACAGCATTATTATATAATTTCTCTTTTGTCGGTCTATTAGCAAGGAAAGTCCAATCAATACTTCATTTTGATTCTCAGGGGTAATTAGCTCTTTATGAAAAAACTATGAGACTCCTCAATTTGTAGCACTTTTTTTCACTTCCTAAATTCAAATTTGTACTTTGTTATTTTTAACAAAGCATTTTCTCCAATTTAGTAAGCAATTATTTTGCTTATTTTCTCGTAGCTGGATCACTTCTTATAATTGTAGACAAAGAAGAAGACGGTTCTTTTATCTTTCATTGAGATGGAGATAGCAGCACCCGTTCACTTAAGTACACGCATATATGTTCTAGCACACACCGCATAATTTTACGGTATTTATCGTTGCAAACGAATCACAATTTGACTTGGGTGCGTTTAATTTTCTATTTGCGATTTCAATGAGTTATAACTACATGTGCCAGATTGTGATTTTCAGATACCGAGCGGTATTTCCTAACTCCCTGTTGGTACCAAATACTATTACCATCAGATTTGTTGGGATGCTCACACTTTCTTTCAGCTTAATTAGAATCCTCATATATGAGCTGCTTGGAATCGCTGTGCATGGAAGCAACCACCTCTCTTTCTTTCAACGCCACCCTCTAAAACCACAACTTTGCTCTCGCATCTTCAGTTTAAAGTTATCGCATTACAACTGCACAAATCGAATCGCATTGTTTTGCGCTTGTAAACTTAATATAAATTGTTGTCTCTTTCCTTAACAGCTTAAGCTAGGAGGTAACAAAAACATTTTTAGCTAAAAATCCTAAGTTCGATCCTCATTCTCTACTTCTTCATTGCTTCGTATACGAACTAGGATTAACTGACCCTGTCGGAAGACACTAATCTTGATTCTTTTCTTAAAATAACCCCTTTTTACGTGGACTAAAAAATAAAATTACAGTTCGGTGGGTGGTTGGAGGGGAAGAATGATGTGTGAAAAGTGAAATTTATTCGGATTGGAATCTTCTTTTTACCGTTCTTTTGAAATTTACTACAATTTAGGGAAGTCTCTGCAGTGCCCTTCTTCATAAGTACTAGCCATGGCTGAATTAGCTGACATAATTCCACAAACTTGAATCAAATTGCTCTCAGGGTGCCTAGTTCAAATCCCAAACGAAAACTCCAAGCTTTAATCTCATCCACGAGTTAAGAACCTTCACCTGTGCGCCGGCTATCCTGCATTCAACGACTCCCCCTTTTGCTTACATTGCTTATAAAAAGAAATTATATATGAATACAGGAGTTAAGGACTAGATGGAAGTGTCTATCAAAGTGATCATATATCTACAAGCATTTAGAACATATTTAATCGACCAAGTGTTGATACTTACAGTTATTTACAGATTGAATGGGGAATTGTCCCAAAGATGACTGGAGATTTGAACTGAATGTACAACTGTCTATTTTAGCAGAGAATTCCTATGCCTTTAGTTGCTGATATCAAAGTATTTCGGATCGGAAGGAAAGTGATATTCCACATGTAACTGCAAAACGAAAAACAACATGCGTAGTTGGATTACGATAAGGGTCTCAAGACTGTTTCATGCCTGGAAACAAAGTGAAGAACTAAGATTTATAAACTTATGGAGGACCGAAACACAGACAAGTTACGCGGAGTTGAATACTACATTGTTCTATTTACTTCCGCGGACAAAGACGAATCATGCAAGATTACATGCACACCAACATGGAAAACATCTATAATGCAAATCAATAAGAATATTACTAGCCTAATATATAAGGTGTGGTGTATGTACCTTGCCCTCATCAGCATCTGTCTGGCGTTGAGGGAACACGACCCTCAAATCATTATACAAGTAGAAGCGCCTCTCCCCTTCAATGTCGATACTGTTTGTCGCTTGTCCAGATGATGGATCTAACTTGCATCTCTGGACTGACCTCAAACATTTCTTAGGAAATAGGCATGAGAAACGAAGGTGAAGAGCATAACGCAGAACGCCAGCACCAGCACCAGCAGTTTTCTTGCTCGTCTTTGAAGGGCCACGCACAGAAGTACTTTCACTAATCTCACTGGTCTTTTCAGACGTACAAAGGCTACAATCACTGGGTTCACTGTGATAACAGGCCTTTGTGCGTTCGCCCTCTCTTTGGCACTGATTAACTACATCCTTAAACTCGTTTGAATCCGCATCATTGTCACTAAGCTGCAAAGAATTTGCAGCATCTAGGATCGAAGATAGTTTGGCATCATTTTCCTTAGCAGGATTTGCATGTCTTCCATTCCCGGTCTTAGAGGTTGTTTCAGATGAGGCTAGAGTGATCTTTTGGCGCAAAAATGTCTATTTGATATGAAAAAAAAAAAGACTTATGTATAAGATCTCAGTCAAAGAAAAACCTAACAACTGAAGCAAGAATATTCCATGTAAAATTCTACAGAAGCCAAAGATTGAGCTAGAAGAAAGTCTTTATTTATGCTTCATATATAATACGCATAAGCAACAGCATGAATTTCTTTTAATTATACACCGACATGTTTAGCCACAAAATCCTCAGTTTGAGCTACGGACTAACATGCCTTGGCTAGCCTGTTCACAAAATATGCAGCTTGAGCCATTTCAAACCAGCTCATATACAATGGCATATATAGATGGTAGCTTACCTCAAACTGATCTTGATTTTACGACAAATGATGACAGATTTATGTTATCAGCTTAGCGAGATCTTACCACCAATATAAACATATAATGGTTGGGTTAGTTAAGGCATACTGGGTTTGGAATTCCAGGAATAAATGCATTCAGGATGGACTCAGGTTGGAATCATATAGTCGTATTGCTCGTCTGAGGTTTGGACTGAACTAAATTGGCCTAGAAGCCACCTGAACCCCTTCAAACCCTTTTGCTAACTAAATTCTAATTTGATTCACGCTCTTGCATTTTTGTGCTTTCCCTACCTCTGTATATTTCCACATACACAGTCAAGTGGCAGCACTCACATCTGACTACTTCAATGAAGTCAATTAGTGTCAAGAGACCAGTTCTTAATTATACGACTCCAAATGCTTTTACAAGTCACGCAAGGCCCTATTAAGGAACATTATTTATATCCTATAACAGGTAATACCTGTTGGAAAAACCTTGCCATGTCCAATTCCATATCAAAGTGCAGATTCACTCGAGACAGGTTTAACTTCATATCAAAGTGCATATTCACTCGAGACAGGTTTAACTTCAAATCATGACTAATACATTTATCAGGCACAAGAATTGTAAAAACTGATATATAACGATTCCCCTCTACTTCCTGACTACCTTGGTTCCGGCTGGCATGTCGTTCAAATCATAATTACAGAAGAAGGTGTGAATAGGTGTCTTCTCTGGATTGCTGAGAACCTGCCATAAACGATTCACATTCATGAGTGTATGACAAACCATCTCTTGGTCTGACTACGACCAGATGTCATTCGATATGTACAACTATAAGGAATTATTTGATAGACATAATCAGTCTGAATATGATCATCCAAGATTTCAAGGCAGACAATCCATGCATCTATATTCTTATCATTCATTTTGTTAGAAATAATTCACCATCCAACGTTATTTTTTCCTCGAAATCAAATTCCATAGCTTAAGCCCATGTGAGTGACACATCCACAGCCATACAAACAACTATTGATGATAACATAAATTGTAATTAGCATATCAAGAAGGGAATTGTTAGTAACACTCCAAAAATGTCGTCATGCATCCACCCCTCTTTATCTTTTCCACTATGAAGGGGTGCATGATGATTTTTCTGAAGTGCCAATAGCAGCTCCAATCAAGAATATTAAGATCTCCTGTTATTCTAAAAAGTTCCTAAATCCAATGCATTTCTGTGGATAGAACTGAGAGTCTGAGACCATCCGAAGTTTCTGATACTATTATATTTGGATTAATATTCTAATTACCAGTTGCATACGGCCTTTCATAGGTATTCTCAGACGGTTCTTGTCTACCCGTGAATCATCCATGCTAAGGCTCCTCTTCATCCTGGGGTTTCCATACTTGTTTGGTGTTGTACTTTCAGCAAGACCGATTGATGAATAATATAGTAGACAGTTATCTCCATCCACACTGGTCACTGCAAATGGAAGTTTCTGAGGTTTTGGCGAGAAATTGCCCCCAGTGACATTCAGAACAGCAAGAAAACCATTAATACTCTGCAAATAGGAAGTTTCAAACACGAAGTAAAATCAATAACAAAAATTGATACACTATGGAACTCAATATATATAACATTACTGTTCAGATGAAAGCGAACCTGACTAACCTTTGTAGATAATAATCGACCAGACAACAGGGATTCCTCAAATGAACCAACCAATGACCTTCTAACAGGCAATCCAGTTGGTGATCGTACTAATTTAACACATTTCGGATTAGGTTTCAAGTCCCGACTCCAGTGCTGCCCTATCCCAGGAGTAGTACTCTCAGAACTAAAGAGGTCAAACTTTTCCTGCAGAACATCAACGTCTTCGGATGATTTCCTTAGCCACCTAAAAGCATCCTCTTTCCAGGATGAGGAAATGCCTGTGATCGTTCCATTAAGTGACTGTTCTATGTCCTTCAGGGTTATATTGTTATCATCTAACTTTGGTGTACCAACCCTGCATGATTCTCCAGGTTTAACTCTTTCAGGAAACTTTGGACCAAGAGGAGATAAAGAAAGTGTAGGCAACACAACTTTATTTGAAGATATGTCTATAGCGCTTGATTGTGGCCTCACCCTAATTGTTTCTCTAGAGTAATCAAGTCCGGATGACGATATGAATTGATTTGGAGATCGTGACTCCTTGTTTTCAAGCAAAGGACCATCAAATACAAAAGAGTTTGTATTGCAGTTGTGATCCGACGATCTCTTCCACTCCGGGGAACAAGATGCAGACCAGATTGTAGAATTGCAACAACTGGAGTTGCCACGATGAGCTTTCTTATGCTCTTGCAACATGGGATCATTAGAACTACCATTACAACCCCAGGAGCCACTCTTATGAACCCTGTCCGCAATCTCTAGAGAATCACCATTAAACTGATCCTGGAGAAGCATTCCATTCAAAGGAGACAATAACCGCTTCCTGAGTGCTGACCCAGCAGCCTCAGTTGTGTCCCCTGTGACAGTCACTGCACTTGAAGAGTATTGGTCTCCATTAAAGAAATTAAGAGGAGAATCTAATATTCTTGGTTCAAAACCAACGACCCTAGGGACAGGTGTCTGAATATTCTGCCCACTTCTCTGACTTAACCAGTTGTTCTGTTCGGAAGAGTTAATCTTCAATGCATGCATGCTTGATCTACTATTATCTTTACAAGAATTAGAAAAATCTGGTTTATTTGGAATCTCCGTAATGGATTTCCTATGGAATTCTCCAAAAGAAGAGCATGTGAAATCCACCTGCATATGATTTCCCAGGTTTGCTCCATGCATCCCACTTAAATCACAAGTGCTCATGCCGGCAACTCTAGGTTGAGTTTGCATAAATGTGCACAGCGATGCTGCCACTTCCTCGGCAATGCTGCCACTTCCTCGGCAATGCTGCCAGAAGACGCTTGAGGCAATCCCATCTTCAAAAATTTCAAGGTGAAGTGCTTTATTTAACTTGACTTATTTTATGTTGCGTTTTGTTTCCTGCTTTCTCAGTTGCAGTCATGCATAAAAATCAAACCGCATTCCTGTTTTCTGAGTTACCAAACGGTTCCAAGTTGCCCAACCATTACCATGCTACCACAGACATCACTTGCCTCAGTCCCCCCCAACTAAAGAAGTAATTACAAATTTCTAATACCAGAAGCTACGATACTATCCCTACCACATGCATCTGCATCTCAACTATTTCTCCATCAGACATATGGGAAATCAAGCAGAAATCAGGATCTCAGATGGGGCAGGTAGAAAGCCATGTTTTCTTCACTCCAGCTAACGATGGGAAATAAGTAGTTCATGGCTTTCCATAAAACCAATGCAGCGTTCTGGAATTATCAGCTTGGTTAGAAAGTGGCAATTGACAACCAAAAGGGAAAACTACACATTCATACTTCAGATTCTTTTATCTTTTGCCCTTCCGGCTTATCATTTCCAAAAAACAGACCAATAAAATATAGTGATCCCCCAACTTAACAAAATACAGAAACATAAAACCAGAAACCAATCAAATGACAGAGACTCCAAGAAGTATATCCTTTAAAATCCTCAACAAAATAGTAGCACTGAATAATTTCAATGTGGCCAGCTTTGATGCATACAGGATTCCACATCCAGTGAGCCAATGAAGAATCTCCGAAAACACGTACTCGAAAATAAACAATTTTCAACAACACATATGTCAAAAGGCCATTCTTATAGAAATCTCAACAAATAAGTGCTACAATACAAGAAGTCAACAGCCCAACAAATTCCAGCTACAATTTTCACTTGGGTCCAATTGGTTGCTCAAGAATTATAGAACATCAAACAAGATATATCTCCATAAATAACTGATTATTTGTATTTTTAGTACATAGAACTTTCTCAAAAGTTTGATTCTTTAACTGTTCAACATAAACAAACAAAGAAAAAGCTAAAACCTTTCTTAAGCTGATCAATCCAAAACAACCATTTCTTTTCAAATTTCAATCCAACTACTAAAATCTCAACAACCCAAAAGAAATACAGGAAAAACTCATGAACCCAGAATTAAATTTCGTACCTTTTCCTCAGAAAACTAGAAACTGAAAAGCCAGACGCCAAAAGCACTTATTGGGGTTGTATCAAAAATCAGCAGGCTTATCCTTCTTTCTTCTTGTCCAAAAAATCTTTTGTTTTGGTTACAATTCCTCTGGTTTCCATCTGTTTTCCTTTTTGGTGTAAGAAAATGGATGTTGGGTACTGATTGAAGATTTGGTGTTGGCCTCCCAATTTTGTAGAATAAATAAAAGAAAGAAAAAAGTAAAAAAAAAAAATTGTGGGTCATGAATAATTGAATATCGCTTAATCCCGAATTTTCTGACTGGGTGGCTGCGGTTGAAAACCAAATCAAACGTTAGTTTGTTTTCTTTAATTTCCTGTGTAATGTTGTTGGCATGGAATTGTTTGTGGGCAAATCCAAACCTCAAACGCCAAAGCCAAAAGCCAAAAGCCGAAAGCAGAAACCAGGGGCTCTCTGTGAATTCATGCTGCGGCTCTCTTTTTCCCGTTGTTACATTACATGTCCTGCCTACCTCCATGGACCATGCCAACTTTGTCTCTGCGCAGCTTTGGTCCCTCTCTGCTGCCCAAATTTTTAACTTTTTATTAATGAAAAAAATTGAAAAATTGTTATGTATGTAAATGGTTTTTTTTTTTATAAGGGTAACTGAAAAATATACACAAGATTGCGTGACAAATAAATACAAAAAGATATACACGGGAATGCAACAAACTTTTTCCCTCGTCGTAAGGGATTGTCTGTTCACATGCTTGGAATTACAAAAAGAATAGGTAGCGAGCTAGTTATTTGTACTCAATTGTTGTGGCTAGATACTCTCATTATCAAGAAAGACTTTCATAGTACGAGCGCACTATCATTATTCTAATGATATCTGCTAATTATATAATGTCTGTGTTAATTTCTTTTAATATGTATATATACACTGAAAGTATGATTTTAGCCTTTTAAATTCAATTTTCTCCATAAAAAAACTTGACATAACTTTTTTTATCAACAAAAAACTCAGTGATAAGAATTCACATAAATGAATTCATTAATTACATTTTACATTTTTTGGGTGTCAAAAATACCCTTATTGCACATTTGATATGCACAGTTAATTTTAGGGTAGTGCTATTCACACACTCATTTTTACTTTTCACACACTACTTTCAATTTTCGACCATCAAATCGAATGAATAAAAAAAGAACAATGGACAAAAATTAATAAGCGTGTGTGGGGGTAAAAAAAAGGGCGTGTAAATAGCATTACATTTCATTCTATGCAGATTATAAGGAGAGAGTTAATGATTAAAAAAAAATTGAAAATGAAAAAAAAAGAGACATTAATGCACAAGATTATGGAGATAAATTTGAAGGCTTAGGCTACCATGGTCCATGTGTTTTAGTCATTGGGTCAATTTAGTCCATGTGTTTTCAATTTGGCCAATTTGGTCATTGTGTTTATCTTCGTTAGCCAATTAAGGACATTTCTGTCTAATTTCTGTAAAAAAATTATTATAAACTTATTTATAAAATTATTAATTGATTTTAAATATTTAAAAATTAAATAAAATTAAAAATTAAAAGAAAAAAATATTCTCTTCCCAACTCCCCGACCGCCTCCCTAACATTACCCCCTCTTTTTTCTATGTCACAACCTTAATCATTTTTCATATTGGAAGTTTTATATCTTATATGTGCTATTTCTCATTGATTTGCATTTTTATGTAAAGAGAAAGAATAATTATATCTCATATAGTTTTTCTTATGAATTTTTTAAAAGATTTTTTTTTTGTCAAACGAGAAATTTTGTTAGATTAGATGTTAGATTAGCCACCAACGTGGTTTGAACCCACGCCATCATGCAAGAGCTCAACATTTTTCCACCATTGTGGTAAAGGTCACTTGCTTTTAAAAAAGATTGAATGAAATGTCCTGAATTGGCTAAAAGAGACAAACACGAGGACTAAATTAGCCAAATCGAAAACACGGGAACTAAATTGGCCATATGGCTATAACACATGGACCATTTTGACATTTAAGCCAAATTTAATTGCACAAAGGTGGCGAAATTAATGTGTACAAATATAGCTGAATTGCAATATAATTTAATTACATATTAATATGAAATATGAGAATTAATGTCCTAAAAAACTTTACGAATTACATATATTGAATGATTTTATTACTTTAAACGATTACAATATATCTTGAATATTATGCTTATTCTCTCAATTTAATTAATTAAAATAAATAAAGAATCAGATATATGATACACGTTATTTTTTGCATTGTCATGTTTTCAAATTTGCATAAAATTAGGCATTTTAATTTTATTTTCTTAGCAAATTTGAAATATGAAAAGACACTAATTTTGGGTTTTCTTGCTTCTCCCAAAATTAGAGTATCTCTAGTTCTATATATATTTGGAAAAGTTTATGAGCAGCATCTCACGTTGGGGGTTTTTTGTTTTTTTTTCTTCTATATTTTTGTCGTTCATACTTGAGTACATTGCATTTTTCCAGTGGTTGTGTTACCAAGTGAAGGTATGTTGGTGTTGATGGGAATGGGTCTTCTGGTTGGGATTGGGGTGGTAATACAAGTAATACCAATGATTTTTTTTGGAAAATATGTTGCACTACCGCCAAACATATCGATCTCACTTGCGGAAAATCGATATTAATCGGGTTGGCCAAAGTTTTAGTCGGAGGGGGTTCTTTGATTTTAGAGATAAACTTTATAAGCATTTCAGTGAAAAAGTGTTTAGCATTGTAATTTCTAAAAATGAAAGGAAAAGGGTGACAGCCGAGTGTTCCAAAATTTTTTTTAAAGGTTGTGCGTGGCCGGTGCATGCCTTTTTGTCCTACTAATGTTTTTTATTTTATATATATTCGTACTTTGAATAATGAACATATTTAGTAGTGGTTTAATTCGTGAGCGGTAGGGTGGCATGATGTCATTGAAAGTGGCGTCATTCGTCCTAATGGAGCAAACTCTAAACTAATGTTGAAGCCAACTGAGATTGTAAAGGATAAAGGTCTAATTCATGAGTGGAAGGGTGGCATGATGTCATTGAAAGTGGTATCATTTGTCCTAATGGAGCAAACTCTAAACTAATGTTGAAGCCAACTGAAATCGTAAAGGATAAATACAATCTCAGTTGGATTCGACATTAGTTTAAAGCTTGCTCATTAGAATGGATGACACCACTTTCAATGACATCATGCCATCCTTCCCCTCACGAATTAGACCACTACAAATATTTTCATTATTCAAAGTACGGATATAAATAAAAAATAAAAAAAACCTTTAGTAGGACACAAAGTGGCATGCACCCACCACGAACAACCTTCAAAAAAAATTTGGAACACTCGATTGTCACCCTCTCCTTTTCATTTTTTTTAAATACAATGCTAAACCTTTTTTCAATGGAATACGTACGGAGTTTCTCTCTAAAACCAAAGAACCTCCAACTAAACCTTTGACCAACCCGATTAATATAGTTTTCCACGGGTAAGATAGATTCGTTTGCGGTGGTGGTGCAGCATGTTTTCCAAAGAAATCATTGGTTTACTGTATCTCAGAAAAAAACGCAATGGGCTCAAGAATGAATGATAAAAATATGGAAAGCACAGAATGTGACAAACTGCTGATAAACTTTTTCCAAACTTATAAAGAACTAGAAATACACTAAATTTGGTAGAAACACATGCACTAAAAGCAAGAAAACCAAAATTAGTGACTTTTCGTATTTCAAATTTGGTAAGAAGATAAAAAACTAAATTAAAATACCTAATTTTATGCAAATTTGAAGACATGACAATGCATGCAATAACGTGTATCATATATCTGATTCTTTAACTTTTTATAATTAATTAAATTGAGAAATAAGCATAATGTTGATGCATAAAATCAGTGAAGACTTTGGAACAACGTAAAGTGTCAAGTTTGTGACTTTCGCTCGGTTGCTCCAGTCACATAGTGAGGATAATATGTAAAGAGATAGAGATAGAGAAGCAAACACGAGATGTACGTGGTTCACCCTAAGACCACTTTGTCAAAGATTTCTGACAAAGTTAAAACGCGTGGATCCTGCAACTCCCACTACATCGATATCACCAATAAGGGTAAAGGAACAGCATTACTACTTGCTGATGGGGGAAAGTCTTATATATGTCGAACTCTACCTCCATGGCCAGGCAGACCTGCAAACATGCTCAAACCTTCCTCACAT
>JAOTRO020175663.1:0-11825 GCA_028566515.2 Pyracantha coccinea | reverse complement strand
AGAAATGTCAGGGGGCGTTGAAACAGGATTTTCACAAGCTGTAACTACATCACATTAATTAGCCACATCGAAGCTTTGGCGAAGAAAGGTCAGGGGGCGTTGAAACAGGATGTTCACAAGTTGTAACTACATCACATTAATTAGCCACTTTGCTAGCTTAGAAGGGGAGGGCCTCAAGAGGGGAGGACCTCAAGAAGGAAGAGTACGAGGCCTTCTTGTTCTACTAGTATAATAAATTCATTTTTTGTACCAAGTCGAACAAGTGTTTCACCGAGAACATGTCGGTGGCCATGTCTTGGCCCTCAGCCCTGGCTAGTGGCCATGTCTTGGCGTTTCAGCCTGGCCATCCTTGCCAACCTTACTCGGTGCTTGGTCGAGGCCTCTGATAGGAAGATCGATCCGTACCAAAAAGGCCCGCTCTGGGTCTTTTAACTTTAGCTTCGTGTCTACTTCTACACGATAAAGCCGGAGATCCGTAGCTTTAACTCTTCTGAAGAGATGGGTCTTCAGCTGGCCTCAGATCTCTTTCCTGCTCACTCGGCCGAAGACATATTCAAATATTTCTTTGGCCTTGAAGATTTATTTGACGAAGAGTTTCTGGTCTGCCGTCACACGAAATATCTGTCTTCCATTAGGCTTCTTACATCGACGTCGAAAGAAATAGAAGAAGCCAACCTTCGATTGTCATGGGGGTCGCTTATGCTGGCTTGTGACCTTCATTTCGGTTGTGATGCTCGACGGGCTAGTTGGAAGGTCTACCATCCTCACTTCATGGCCCGTCAACTAGGCTACCTTCAGGCCTGTCCTATGCCGCTCCTCACTTTTAGCTCACTCTTGAGCTGAGAACGCCTATCCGGTTCCTCGAGGAGGGAATGAGAGGAAGCTGAGAGAGAATTCCAAGAGCAATGTACTAAATTCTGCCTTCGGTCGAATACCCTAGAAACCCACTATACCAGCACTTTTGCCAATTGATGGGATGACTACGTCAAGGATTTCTTTGGTACTTCAACCTAGGAAGTTTCAAAGATACTTTTTGGCGATCGACCGAGGAAGACTCTCGCTCCAAAATCCAAGGAAACGGCTCAAGTATATATCTTTTACTTCTCTTGTTTATTAATCAATTTGAACTTTTTTCTAACTCTGGTTCAGCTTTTCCAGGTGGCCGTGTAATAAAACGGGCCGATGTGGTCGCGATGGTTGCGGTAAAAAAGAAACTTGCTCATCCTCCAAAAAGGCTGCGACCATCGCGCCTCCCTTACCCGAACCAACTCTAGTAGTGGCCTATGTTGCACCGACTGCACCGAGCAAACAGCCTTGCCCGGAGGCCGAGATAACTGGTAATGTTGCCAGACCTTAAAAGCGCCTCAAGAAAAAGGCAAAGAAGGGAGAGCGGGGGATCAATGTCATTTCAAATCAAACCACTCTTCCATTCTCCTATTATCCAAGCCTCGACGAAGATACCGTAAAATCCTTCGACCCAAACCATGAACTAGGCGACCGAGGTTCGACCCACCACACAAGTCATTGTTGAAGTCGAACCGATCGTCGCCCCAATGGTTAAAGAACTTGCAACCCTGAAGCCGGTCATTGCCCTGCTGATGTTGGCCCAGTAGGTGCTATTCTGGAGAAGGCGGTGACCACGGCCTAGAGAAGCCCTCCCCCAAATCCAAAGAAGACTTCAGTGATTGTCCTGGAAGAAGAGGTATGACAATTTCCTTTAATAATGTTCTCCTTTCATTTTAATTGGATATCCCAACTAACGAACAATCTTCTTCTATAACCAGGAGAACGAGAGTGAAGTGCCCTCGCTGGTGAGGCACCCTCAACAAGTTAAACTACCAACTACCAGTCATCAACCGACGGTCGAGGTGGCTGGCCAGTTTGACCCTCATGTGGCCGCAGTAGGTCTGGGACATGAAGTGGCGCCTCTTGTCAAGCCAAAAGCGACGATACATATACCGTTTCATCCCAGGACCAGAATCTCGGCATTCCTCCTCACGAGGTTACTTTGACCTTTGTAAGACTCATCATCATTTTCTTTTATTAATTTCCTCCCTTAAAACTCTAAGCCAAGAAAAAACTTTAAATGTTAGGTGCCCAATCGCTCATTTCACTGAAAATTCTATAAGTCGAAGGGTATTATTTATATTTCCTGGCCACCCTAATGGCCATCAATAACCTTCATCGGCCATATGAATTAAAAGGCTACCTTAAACACTGGGATATGCCATTAAGCTCTCTAGGTTCAAGCAATGAACCCGCAGACATAGCCGAAGTCTTTTCTCGGCAGGTCTAACATAACTTCCTTCTCTGCCATTTTTTTTATTTCTCTTCTTTAACAACTCTTTTTTTGTGCAGCCTTCATAGGAGGTCGAGCTCGACGCCTTCCTCTCCAGCATTTCTGGGACGGCTGGGCCTTCTGCAACCTCGGTCGAGTCTAGCACCCTCGCCAAGCTGCATGAGCTTCTGTCTCTCTCGGCCTTACAAATCCTACAATGCAAAGGTCTCGACTCTATGGGTGAGTGTTTCAACGACCTTGCATCCGACAACATGCTGAGCAACGAGTATGTTGTTCATTTTTCGTCTGTCCTGGAGAGAACTTGATAATATTTCAGTATTTTTTAGAACGTTCTCTAGGCAGAGGACGACCTTAAGGCTGCAATGGTCGCTCACGACGCTATCCGAATAGAGCTCGAGGCAATAAAGCCTAAGAAGGAAAGAATGACCGACCTTGATCGTCAAATCTGCGATCTTCAACATTAGAGGTCGGCCGCTGCTTATGAGCTTGAAAAGGATTTCGAGTCGAACAAACCTCGACTGGTAGAGTACGCAGTTGGCGCGAAGCTGATACAACAACTAAAGCTTGACAAAAGAACAAGACAAGCCGAGGATACAATGGGCGAGGTGAAGTGGCTAGAATTGAAAGCTGCTCTTGAGCTTTTCTTCCCTCGATTCCCTAGGATTTTTTCTTTATTTGTAGGCCAGTCGATTTTTGTAATTTTGCTTGTACATTCTTTGAAAATCAATGAAATAAATTTTTATACTTGCATTTCCTAAGTGACCGGATAATATTTCTTTAAGAATTTCCCATTGATCGATAATTTATGAACAAAACCAGTCTGATCCTTGAGGTGGTATGCCCCATTGCCAAGAACTTTGTGGACAACAAATGGTCCTTCCCAATTCGACGACCATTTTATGAATCTAGGATCTTTAATCCCTACTAGCAACATAGTTTGCCATACTAATTCACCTTTTCCGAATGTCTTTTGCCTAACCCGTCATTATAAGCTCGTTCGGTAATCTTTTTCTTCACCACTAGTAAGTTATAGGCATCGAGCTGAGCTTCTTCCAGATCCTCCAAGTCTTGCCTTATGGCCTGACTATACTTGGCAATGAACAAATAGCTTTGTTCGATAACTTATAACGAGTTTATGCTTAGCTCGACTCGTAGCATCGCGTCGTGTCCGTAAGTTAGCGCGTATGGGGTCGTCCCTATTGCTGATTGGAGTAAAGTTCGATATGCCCATAATGCGTCGTTTAACTTCAAATGCCACATACCAGGCTTTTCTTTTATCATTTTCTCAAGGATCCTGATTAAAACTTTATTACTTGCTTCAGCCTGTCCAATTGATTGTGGATAATACTACATGGACTAATCGAGTCGAATTTTCAATCTCGTCGCCTATTCTTTAAACCTGTCGCTTGTAAAAATCATGTCGTTATCTATTATAATTTTTTTCTGGTACGCCAAACCTCGTCATGATGTTTTCTTCTACAAAATTGCAAACTTCTTTAGATGTTAACTCGAGCGTATGATTTCGCTTCGACCTACTTGGTGAAGTAGTCAGTTGCTACGAATATCCATGCATGCTTTGCTGCTCCGGGAGACTGCGTAATCTTGCCGATTACATCCACGGCTCATCCTTTGAACGACCATGGCTTGGTAACTGAGTGAAGTAAGTTGGCTGGGACCCTTTGGATGGGTCCATGGATTTGACATTGTACACAACCTCGCACGTATTCAATGCAATCTTTTAACATGCTTGGCCAAAAATAACTGTGTCGGTAGAGCAACCATTATGTTTTGCGTCTTGATTGATGAGCCCCGCAGAGGCTGGGCCGAGGCACAATAACAACAGACCATTTTCACCTTTTCAGTATAGTTCATTCTGATGCATTATGTAGTTCGTGGCATGTACCCTTGCCTTGTGGTTGTGTTTGCCACTGGGATTATCGAGATACTGCATAATTAATCTTCTCCAGTCGTTTGGTAATGTCTGGACCGCGCATATGTCTATAGGATCCTCTCGTTCCAACAATGAAGGTAGGGACATAACTCATGTATGAACTATGTGGTCGTGTTGGAGAACTTGTTGATTAACCAAGGCTGGGTATGGGCGTCACACTACTGGTATGACCCGGCCTAGTTCGCCCCCTCCCCAAAGAGTTGTGCCGCGGAGGCTATTTGAGCCAACTTGTCTGCGTTGGTATTTTGAACTCATGAGATGTGTTTGAATGTAATGCCTGCAAACGATTCAGCAAAATAGCTGGCAAACATATGATGGGGTGCCAGAGTACAACTCAGGCAACGAAAAGTCCCATTGAGTTGGTTAATCACAAGTTCCGAATCATTAAGGACAAGCACGCAGACTGCCCTCAAGGCGTGAAGGACATTAAGGTCGATAATGAGGGCTTCATATTCGGCTTCATTATTTGTACAGTCGAAATCCAACTTGAGAGAAAAATACCTCGGTAGTGATCAAGGGACTGGATGGCTATTCCAACGCCAACCGAGGTCGAGGTTCTAGAGTCATCAAAATACATCGTCCAATAATTATCACGTGTTTCCACCATGCCTATTTCGACGTTGTTGCCCCCAAAATCGTATGGGGAGTCATGTTGAGCTAAGAAATCGGCTAGTGCCTGTCATTTGATAGCTTTTTAGGGCACGTATTGCAAACTGAATTTGGACAGTGCCATTGTCCATTTCCCAATTCAGCCTTTTACTATCGGCCGAGTGAGCATATAGCGAATAACATCGGTCTTGGCGATAACCTGAATAACAGAAGGGAGCATGTAATGGCTAAGCTTAGACTTAGCAAAGAACAAAGCCAAACAGAGTTTCTTGACGGCTAAATAATTTATCTCAGCTGAGTTAAGATTTCAGCTAAGATAAAAAATGGCTTGCTGCCTAGTGTCGTTATCTTGCGCAAGAAGACAGCCAATGGATTCTTTGGCAGCCGAGATATATAACTTAAGAGGTTTACCTCGCCAAGGTGGCACGAAGATAGGTGAGTACTGAGGGAGACTGTGATTTGCGTGAAAGCGTCATGCTATTCTTTGCGCTATTCGAATTTGTCAGAATCCTTAAGTTTCAAAAGCATGGAGAAAGCCTTCATTTTCCCTGCTTCAATAGAAATAAAACAACGGAGGAAATTGATTTTGCCAAGTAAGGATTGTAGTTGCTTGTCGGGGGTGGAGCATCAATGATTGCATGAGCTTTATTCCCTTCCACCTTTATTCCACGATCTTGTACAAGAAAACCCAAGAAGTTAACTGCCGATACGCCAAAGGCGCATTTGGCAGGGTTCATTTTAAGGTTATGTTGGTGCATTCGAAGGAAATCTTGTCGAAGATAATCTAAATATGTGTTTTGATTTGGCCACAACATAATCGATATATACTTCAACGACTGTGCCAATCAGGTCATGAAAAATAGTATTCATAGCGCGTTGATATGTGGCACCGGCGTTCTTAAGTCGGAAAGGCATGACTACCCATTCGTAAGTCCCGAGTGCAACGAGGCACACAAGGCAATTTTGTGGACATCGGCCTCAACAATGAAAATCTGGTTGTAACCAGCATAGCCATCCATGAAACATAACATCTCGTGGTTTGCTGCAGCGTCCTGAAATTGGCATTGTATATTCGTCTTTAGGGGTTGCTAAGTTCAAATTATGAAAATCAATGCAAATCTGTAGAGAACCACTTTTCTTTAAAATTGGGACAATATTCGCCAACCATTCGACGTATCAAACTGTTCAAATAAAACCAGCTTTTAAAAGTCGAACGAGTTCAACTTTCATGCCGAGTTGAACTTCTGTTGAGAATCATCGAAGAGGGGTTGGCAGAAATGTTTACAACCAACGTTGATGCGTAATTCGTGCTCGACGAGCGTTCGGTCCAAGCCAAGCATCTCATGGTAACTCCAAGCAAAACAATCTTTAAATTCATCGAATAATTTACAAAGCTTGGTTTGCATAGGTTGGGGCAACAAAGAACTAATAAAGAAAGGCCGAGGATCATCGGTCATGCCAACATTTATGTCATCTAAAAGGTCTTTGACTTAGGGCTGACAATCTTCGAGCTCGGCTGGGGCAGCTTGGACTTTATTAAGTGATAATACTGAACTGTTGTCTCATTCGGCGAGGAACTCTACTAAGTTCACGCCAGAATTCGATTGCTTGGAAATAATTTACTAATGGGCCAGCAGGCGTTCCGTGATAAATGAAACCGCAGCTTGACGTCTATCCAGTTTGGTATCAGACATCGGGATCATCAATTAGGTTAGCCAACCTGAGTCTCACCGAATCCTGCTGAACAGTCTCTGTGTCAACCTCGATGGCCTTCTAAACTGAAATCCGATTCGGCCGTCCTTCTTCATTAAAACCTTGCAAGGTGATGTAGCTGACATGGTCATTTAAT
Organism: Pyracantha coccinea; assembly: GCA_028566515.2. Lineage (NCBI taxonomy): Eukaryota > Viridiplantae > Streptophyta > Magnoliopsida > Rosales > Rosaceae > Pyracantha > Pyracantha coccinea. Next base: position 5,117 of record JAOTRO020175663.1, on the reverse strand, counting down.
AACGAGCTTGAATCATATTAACTTCGAATGGCTGATTGCCAATCGGATGAACTATGATGATTTACTGTCCCAGAAGATGACGACTTGATATAATGACGAAGGGATATAGCTAGTCTGGTGGATCCAGTCACGATTGAGCAATACATTATACTCGGTCTTTGAATTGACTATAAAAAACATGGTCATGTGCTTTCGACCTGCTATATTCGCCTTTAAAGGAAGCACTACTTTGGTTTAAGATTTGTCACCGACAAAGCTACTCATGTTTACCCCTGATGGAATGAGTTTGTCATTGGAGCGACATAGTGTTTTCATGATAGAAACAGGCATGATGTTGACCGTTGCTCCACAACCGACTAAAATCTTGGAAATCGGGTATCCTTCAATATGGGTCGTGACATACAACAGCTTTAAATGATAAAGATTAATGGATGAAGAACGGGAAAATTGTTCGGCGAGAGCTTCTCCAAGTTTATCCTCCTTGCTTACTTGTTCAATCTCTTTGGTGGCCGCAACATCGACTTGTGTGGCCTCTTCGCCAACCACGTCGCCGTCCAGGAAATTTGGTTGAGATGTGGTTGGCCAGAACTTGGCAAGTAAGACATGGACCACGCTGATTTCCATATTGTCGAGGATCAAAAGGCCCATCGGGTTATGATCTTTGTCCTCTGGATTTTCGGGCGAGGTATCTTGCTCATAGGCATTACTCACTTGATCTTCTTTGGCTGTCGTGAGAATACATTTCTGCGGTATGTCCGCTAGAGCCATTTCATTCTGAATGTCGATCTCAGGCTCGCCCTGCATTGAGACTTGATCTTGCTCTTATGAAGCTTTGTGAGTCTACTCTTAATATGCGATGCGGGCGTCTCTTGTGTCTAGTAAGCGTCTAATCGCGCCACACATTCTTTTTCATCGGCCATAAGGCCGAAGAGGGACATGGTTAAGAAAACTTCAAAATGTTATCGCAAATACTGGAGATCCTCAAGAGAGAAAGAAAGATCGGCACCATTAATATCAGTATATGGGTCTACCTCAAAGCCGATAGCTTAGGCATCACATATATGTTGGAACCTAGCCCTCATTCCTATATCTGTGGTCTTTTGGATGATCTGTTTGGCATCGGGGCAGGTTAGCACCAGACCAAAAACCTATTAGCATGCTTTTGGCAAGCCGTACAAGTCATTCGTCGAATGCTTCTTGTGAAACTCCCGCATGTATTCCAAAGCTTCACCGAGAAATAGTGGGTGAAGATTCCGTCGGACTTTAATTAATGGATCTTGTGGGGGTAATGAAGGGAGTTTTCTCTCAGCTTCGTTTCAGAAGTGCTTGAGGTGAGCTTTCATCTCCCAAGCTGAAGAAGGAGTTTGATTTGCTTCTCGGATTCTTCAATTGTGGTTTCAAAATCACGGTCGATCACCTTTTTTCCTTAAAGCAGCTGGGCCATGATTGCCAGAGGTTGTTGGTCATCTTCATTACCCACCGTTTCTTTTAGCTGCCATTTGGTAGCCGAGGTGGCCTAAGCCACTCGCCGACGAGCCATACAGTCTATTCTTTGGGCTAAGGTAGCTTGAAGGTTCGCAGGTGATCCTGAGCTACTAGAGTTGCGTGCATAATATTCTTCATTGTAAAATGGCTCATTGAAATCAAGTCATTGTTTGGCTAAAAACGACTTACTATTATGTGTTTGAGGGTTAAGCCTGTCGAAAACTTTCTGGCTCTAGCCTGCACCGAGCATTTTTTGAGATGTCGTAGCTGCAGGCGTTGGTTGCGGTGTTTGAGCCAGATGTGGCTTTTATTTTGGCTTAGTTAAGATGACGTTTGATTTTCACTGACTACATAAAGCCATTGGCCTGTCAGTTTCCTCTGCGCTAGAGTCTGACATTAACTCAACATAAGCTGTGTTGGAAAAGTATTTAGGTGGTTCGTTGGCCTATAGATTAATTTTCAATCATGGCTGAGAGTTCTGCTTAAAGACGAACTGTGTTGGGATGAACTTGGCTTTTCCTTTTCTCTTGTCCCTGGGTAGAAGAGCATTTACCATGCTTACCGTCACCAAAGCGAAATGATCGGCATCAACGATCATTTATTTTTTGGGAAACATAAGTTTACCATTGTCGATCCAGCTCCAGATAGCGTTGCGAAATACGACACAATTGTTTGTCGTATGCTTCTTCAAGTTATGGTACTTGTAAGTCTTTCCTTTCAAATCATCGGCCTTGGGAATATTATGCCCTGGCCAAAGCTTGATGATTTTTGCAAGTAACAACTGGTCGAAGATAGCGTCGGTCTTAGTGATGTCCAAAGTATAGACCTTTGATGTCTTGACGACGACTTCTGCAGAGGCCGAGAGGGTTTTGACATCTTTAGAGTTAGTGTGAGCCAACGCTTTGCACACTTACAGTTTGTCAATGACTATCTCGGCCGCATCTACACTGGCATATTGAGACTCCTTACCTTCGGCCAATGCATAACTTACCGTTGGGTTCTTGTAGATTGTCCCTCGGGTTGGGGACTTCAAGATTTTCTATTCTCGGAGCAAGTAATGATATTGCTCGACATGTTGAGCAATTCGTACATATCTCGGAAGTTTGCTCTTAAGAATATCTTTTTGTACTCTACATCAAAGCCATTTAGGGTAAGCCTAACAAACTCGATTTCAGGGAAGGGTACTTGGTACCAATTTCACGCCGACTTGAATCTCGTAAGATAGTCCATTGATGACTCGTCGGATGATTGAGCCATCCTGGCCAAAGAAGAGACTCACATTTCCATCCTTGGCCGATAGAATTGCTTATGAAATTTCTCGGCTAATTCTTCCCAGCTTTGAATGGAGTTAGGTGGGAGATTGATGTACCATGCGAATGCTAAGCCGGTCAACGAGAAATTGAACAGTCGTAGTTTATGAAAGTCACTGTTGACATATCCACATTGAGCCACGTGTTCTAATGAGGATGAAGATGATTCTCCAGTGAAAAAGCTGAAGTATGGAATCATGAAACCTTTGGGATACTCGAACCTTTCTACAAAGGCTGGGTATGGGTGAATGAACTTTGGAAACTTTGACCCTTTTTTTAAGGCCGAATCAATCATCCTCTAGACTTCGACCATGTCAACAGATGTCGTTTTTGTTTATTGGTCAAATTTGTCCGATTTGCTGCTTGATCCACCACTTTTCTCTAAGTCAATCATTTTGAGCCAAGCAGATCCTGTCTCGGCCTGTATTGCTAGCAGGGGATATTCTTTAGAAGAGGCTGCCTGGATCGATCGGTGGGTCCAATGTTATGGACTTTACTAACCAGAACTTCGAGCAATCTATTGTGCACAACGCTATTATTGCGCATTGGTTCAAGTATGCTCTTTAATTCTAAGCTGAACATTTGCTCAAATTGCCGGGATTGCTCTTCAAATTGTCGCCAGAGTAAGATCTAGATGGTAGATTGAAGGCCTCATTACCGTTCTCGTCACAATACTCCACTAATCATTCGACAAAAATGACTTTTGTCATTTTGGTAGGGATTTCTGCATCACGGGTCTGACCGCCGAGATTAACTTCCTTTTCTTAGCGTGTTCCACTTGTGGCTTCAAGTGTCATGGTAGCGGAAAGATTTTGTGCCTCTGGCAAGTCATCTTGTCCTGGGCTTTGGTTTGTAGGTGGAAGATTAGTCGTTGACTTACCCATGACTATTTTCTTTTTTACTGATCGTGTTTTTTAATGGTCATGAACTTCGTAGTTTTAGCACTGGGTCCCACAGGGCGTGCCAAAAATGTTGACCCTAAAAACTACTAAGCCTACGAGGCGCGCATGCCAGGTAACTAATAAGCTAACTACGTTCTCTGGTTGTGTGCGGTGCGTGACAACTCGTCTCCCAAGCTTAACAGGGGAGTAAAATATATTAATTTGGCATTTGGTGGGCAGCTGACTTCTTGATCTTGCGATTGTGGCCGAGGAAGGAACACGTCTCGACCTTTGGGTTTTAGAGCCTGAAGACAAGGCTGCTAGTTCTGTGAAGTTCACAAATTGTAAGCAATGGGTTCGATCTCGATAATTATATTCGTGAGAGTATAAGTATGCCGAACTGGTACCATACTATATGGACACAGATACTCGAAAGCGATAAATGTCTTGATCGTAAATGTAGTTGGGCCGTCGGAATGCCGAACTCTAAAATGTACTTGTGAATATCCAATCATAAAACAAAACTCGGCTTTCAATGTGCCGACCCTAGTAACATGGTAACACTTCACTTCGCTGGGAAGGCTGATGAGATGACCTCTGCCAACAAGGATTCAAAAATCCTTCTCAACCGAGACTTGGATAAATAACCAGTCGGCCTTGAAGCAGTGCTATCTATCTAAACTGAATGTGCTCCTTGGTCGGTTGATTCTACGGCTCCAATGCTGATTTGAAGGGGCTTTGAATGATGCACTCCCTTCTTTATTTATAGCAGCGAACCCCCATCATGGCTAAACTAGAGATGTACTCGGATTAGAACTCCTCATCCCTATCTGATCAGGTTTCGACCAATCCTAACTCCTATAGGACTTTGAACCACGCTCTTTAACAAACCAGATTCATTCCTAATTCTAAGCACCTTCAACTTTAAGACCCTTTGTTGTACTAGGGTTTGACTACCTCTTTTTTTTTCTAAACCAATCCTTCTCGCAATAGGATTCGGCCGACCTTGACTGGACAGCCCATGACAAAATTCTAGATGAATGTTACTGGGACGAGAATGACTCTCAGCTTGGCCCAAAATTCTAGATATATTTCTTTTGATAGATGAAAATAACAGTGAGTTTGGTGGAGAGATTTCTTGGGTAAGGTCTCATGTATTTTTCTGAGATTTGTCTCACATTTATTGTCTTTCATTCTCAAGGGAAATAAATGGAGATTTTCGATGGTTTTTGGTAGACCTGACAATTTCTTACACGACACGTTAACCACACGAAAATAACGGATAGCTAATCGAATCATTATCGGGTCACACGATAATAACCGGTTAATAACGGGTCCTTAACAGGTTTACATGAGAGTGACATGCGGGTAACCTGTTTCGACACGATAAGAAAAAAGTTATTTTGATGATTTTAATTTTTTAAACTACTAAAAAAAACTT
>JAOTRO020175637.1:0-11829 GCA_028566515.2 Pyracantha coccinea | reverse complement strand
AAATTTGTTTAAAAATTTAGTCTCCCTACTACGATCTTTCAAATTTACAAATAAACCCGCAATAACCAAAGAAGAAAACGACGAACCTGCAAATTAGACCAAGGTTTAACCTGTTCAACGAAGTCTTTACCAAATTTTCACAAAGCACTAAAATTCTCATTCATGCGTGCCTTGTGGTTGTCTAGTGGTGGATTGGCTTAGAATCTGCGGCGCCGATACGGTGGAGGAGCTGTGAAGACGAAGAGGAAAAGAAAAAGTTTCCTAGATTATGGAAGATGGGGGGTTAATGTAAGAATCAGAGGGTAAATTTGAAACGTAGCTACCAAGTTGTGTTCGTCTCTCTTCATAATTATACAGAAAGAATTAAAATAATGTAATTTAATTCTGATTATTTTTATGTTATTATACAAGTGGAGTAAATTTTTTTGAAACTTGTTATGAAATTATTGGAAAATCTCTTGATGATGAGCATGCACGATAGTTTCTAGTGATGAGGAAAAATACGACAATATTAGCGTACTTCTTACGTGGCCACGCCCAAAACGACGTCGTGGCGACTCGCGCGAATGGCACTGCTCCCTCTATCGTCTTCTTCCCCACTTGGCTTGGCATTGATCGTTTGAACCTGTAACCGACCACCGACCACCGACACCGGCTTTCCTATTTTCTCGATGGTGAGCGTGCACCATCTTCGTTTATGGTGGTGAGAAAACATACGGCCCAATGTTAGCGTACTTCTTACGTGGCAACGCTCAAAACGAAGCGTGGCGACTCCCACGAATGCCACTTCTCCCTCTATTGTCTTCTTCCCCACTTGGCCTCGCATTGATCATTTGAACCTGTAACCGATGACCGACGACCGACACCGAGATTTTCCCAAACCTTGGTCCTTACTCTCGTATAAATTCGAAACGAACAGCGGAACAATTTTCTCGCAACCGGAAGCACAGCAAACATGGATCTGAGAGAAAGCATCATCAGCCAAAATGACGTGGCAAGGCTGACGAAGCAGCTGGTTCAGACCGAAGGCAAGCAATCGAACCTCGTGTACTCGCCGCTGTCCATCCACGTGGTGCTGAGCCTGATCGCGGCCGGGTCAAAGGGTCCTACCCAGGAGCAGCTTCTCTCGTTCCTCAAGTCAAAGTCCACCGACCACCTCAACTCTTTCGCCTCCCAGCTCGTGTCCGTGATCTTCTCCGATGGGTCCCCCGTGGGCGGCCCCAAGCTGGCGTTTGCGAATGGGGTTTGGGTGCACAAGCCTCTCACGCTGAAGCCTTCCTTCAAGCAGGTGGTGGACGCTTCTTACAAGGCCGCTCTCGCCCTAGTCGATTTTCAGACTAATGTAAGCTCCCAAATCCTGTCATGTCGTTTCGATAGTTTTTTTTTTCAATGGTGCTCATGCATGATCAAAGTCTTCAATTTTTTTTTTTCGATTTGATTAGAGATGTTTGTTCCTTTGTTGAACCTAAATTGCAGGCCTGCTGATGCTCTTTTATTCTTGTCGCATTTCAACTAAATATTTCCTCTCTAATGATTACTGTTCGTGCTTGTTCTTGTGCATAGCTTAGCTGTTACGAAATCTTATCGTAGATTTTTTGTTCGTTACTGTTTGTGGTTGTAATTGATCGAGATATGCAGGCTGATATCATTGCTTTCTAACTTGTCGTAACTGTTGTTGGTGCTCAAGGCTGCTCAGGTGGCGTCGGGAGTGAATTCATGGGCTGAAAAGGAGACGAGCAGCCTTATCAAGAATCTACTTCCTCCCGGGTCACTTGACAGCTCAACCAGGCTTATCTTTACGAATGCATTGTACTTCAAAGGAGCTTGGACTGAGAAATTTGATGCATCAGCTACAAAAGAGCATGACTTCCACATTCTCGACGGGAGCACAGTTAAGGCGCCCTTCATGACCAGCAAGAACAAACAGTATGTAAGTGCCTTTGACGGTTTCTCAGTCTTAGGGCTTCCTTACAAACAAGGTGAAGACAAGCGGCGCTTCTCCATGCACATCTTTCTTCCACAGGCGAAAGATGGGCTGCCAGCTTTGGTTGAGAAACTTGGCTCTGAGTCCGGGTTTTTAGATCGATATCTTCCCAAACAACCAGTTGCAGTGGGCGACTTCAGAATCCCAAAGTTTAAGATCTCATTTGGGTTTGAAGCTTCCAATGTCCTAAAGAGTCTGGGACTGGTGCTGCCTTTCGAGGGTGAAGGAGGTCTGACAGAGATGGTGGACTCGCCCGAGGGTAAGAAGCTATATGTTTCCAGCATATTCCACAAGTCGTTCATCGAAGTGAATGAAGAAGGCACAGAAGCTGCAGCCGCTTCTGCCGGCGTTATAAGTGAGCGGAGGATGCCCATGACATTTGTGGCTGATCGTCCGTTCCTCTTCACGATCAGGGAAGAAACGACCGGAACAGTTCTGTTCATCGGTAACCTGCTCAACCCTCTTGCCGGCTGAGTGTTACAATCCCTTGGGAAAAGGCATCATGTGTACGTAGAATAATACGAGACTATAGTAAATAAAATGTATGATCCTTGCATACATGTGCTATGTTTGGTTATTACCTAATCACCCTGTACTTGCAGCAGTTGGTCTTGTTTCTCCCATGTGGCGATTGTTGTTCGTTCTCCCATGGCGTTTATCTATTTGTAGAATCTTGATTCTAAATACTTATTTTATGTTGTACTCTGTTTGAACAATAAAAGTTTTAGCCGACTGCAAACGTCGGTTATGTGTTAAAAAGTATTTAATATATAGAATGTAGGAGTGCTAGTGCTGTCCCATATACGTGGTTGGTGATGAAAGAGATAAAACTCTGAATATTTAAAAAAAAATTATTTAACTTGGGACGAGCATCATCTTCAGATCATTTTTGTGAGAATCTTAGGAATTAATTCATCTTAACGATTCATTTTACATTGTGCGGTAGCTTTCATTAGGTACTCTTTGTATTCGGTAGCTTTTGTTAGATACTCTTTGTATTCAAAATAATTTTTGGCTGCAGGATGATTGATAAATAGATATGATGCATTGATTTCTAAAGTCATCACAAAGAAGATTTGGATGTTTAGTCCTCCATGACTAGAGATGGCCTAAGATGCTAAACAATTAACAATAACCAATTTTTCCAATTAGTTAAATTTTCACAATTGGTGTATTAAATTGCTTAAGAAATGTTATCAGCACGCTAAAATAATTGACCATATTTTCTTGACTCTTTTGTTAGATTGCAAGAAGATTTTTTTTTAGACTGTCAATAATATCTTCCAATTGCTTAACATAGAATTAAATAGAGTATCGCTAACTAGAGCATATGATATGTTTCTGTGTCTCTGATGCCCTTTGCTCGAGAAAATTTAGTATATGAACAACATACTACGTGCTATTACGGCCACATACGACAATCAAGACTATTTGTTTAATACTTAAGCTTACTTGTGGCCCCATTATGTAAAAAAATCATTCGTTCGTTGATTTAAAATACTGTAAATATTAATTTAAAATTATCTGATTGTCACCTTGTGCGTCATTCTCGTAGAATTTGGAATTATTCACATTGTTTAGTAACGTAAGATATTTCAGCACATGAAAACGTCGTTACATTAATAAAAGGAACTGGAGCGCCTGCTGACTTTGTTCAAACAGACGGTGTGGATTTCACGTGGCTGGCGCGAAATTTAAACCGTTAATTTAATGTTAGTTATCTCTCCCCCTTGTCGCGACTCCCATGCAATGCTGCAAAGTCACAAGCACCCATCGTTTGGTTCTAATATTACAGCAGTACCCCCATGTAAACACAATCTTAAAGCAATCTCTAATATTCATAATGTTGTTGAAGTTTTGCACTAAAAATAGTTGCTAAACAGTGATTAGACAGTCGGATAAGAGATAGGGTTTATGATGTGATTTGGACGTTCCATCCTTTGCCATTCAAAGTGTCTTACGACTCTTACCTACCAAACATGTCTTGGAAAATAATTTAGTTTGGTACGAAGAATCATAATTTTTGTTTATTATTCACGTAATTAATCAATCAATCAATCATCGTATGTTTATGATCAAATCTGTATTTATTTGGACATTCATCCTTAAAATCTTCTTTTTGTTATAAAACAACAATATATTTATTATTTTTAAATTTTTTTAATACGTTTATTTAATTAGTAACTTTGAATGTTTTAAAATTAAAAAATCAATATTTAAATGCAAAGTTGTACGTTTTGAATAATCTCTAACAATATTTTACTTCTCGTAAACGAGTAAGATTGGTTTATTTGGTACACAATTAGATATTGAGAGTTGAAATTCTAAATACTAAGTTCTTGTTAACGTATTCTTGTAACTATTTAAGATGTCTGTATATTCGAAGAATATGAAAAAAATTGAATCAGCCCATATTATTATTATGGCTGTCGACATCTTTTATCATAGGATAACCATCAAGCCACACCACATATCCAGAAAGAGAAATCCATCCAAAAAATAGGAAAACGAAATGAAATTCCTTATTTTCCTCTATGGAATCATCCCTTCTCTCCCCCACCGCGAAGGTCCCAGCTGAAAAGAAAAGGATGGCACAATCGTGATTATCACAAACAGCAATGTCAAATTGTAGCTACAGAATGGTCAGCACCGTTACAAATAAGTGGAAGTTCCCCGAAGAGTAAGAGAACAAGACAACCATAACGTAATCTATCTCTTCACTTTCTCAATCTTTTCTATCTTTTTTTTTTTTTTTTTCTGGGTTCCTTGTACTTCTCGTAAATATTAAGAATTTAATTCAAAAGAAAGTAACTTTCTCTTTCATTGCTTGCATTTTTTTTTTCAGATTTTTTAATTTCCTTTCCTTGCAGTTGCTTGGAAGAAACCAAACTCAGAAGACCTTTGGTTTTTTTGAGAATTCAGTTCAATCCGTTTATATATATATGGTGTTGGTGATTTACCAGAAGTGTTAGTGCTTCAACCGAGAAGAAGAAGCTTTTAGTCTTCAGAAATTCAGAGCAAAGATTAGGAAGTGGAAGAGTGAAGGAAAAGCAAATCAAAACATGGGAGAAAATGCTCCGCCTCCTCCACCACAGGTGGTTGCTCGGCCGTCTCAGATGCCTCTTGGGGCGGCGAAGGGTCCCATTTGGACTCCAACTGAGCAGCTCCACCACCTTCAGTATTGCATCCACTCCAACCCCTCTTGGCGTTAGTCTCTCTCTGCTTCTGTTATTTCTTCGTTCTGGGTTTCTATATTTTTTGAGTAAAAGGCTGATTAAAGCTGTGCTATTTTAATGGGTTGGTTTAAATCTTGAAGCTTTTGGCACTACTTCTTATTTAGTTTACTAGTTTGCTTTTTATTCCTAATTTTGCAAATTACTTCTACTATTTTTGGTTCGGATTCTCTAATTTATTGTGTTCGAATCTTTTTAAGTACTGTAATTAGTTCTAATAAAATAATGAGCATATGTTCCATAACCAGTTTCAACTTATCCTGCTAACAAGAAATCGATATCACTGGAAAATGTTTAGGAAGTGTAAATGTAAATTTCCCATGTTTTCCTGATCAAATGTAACAAACTGCTTCTATTGGATCGAATTTTACAGCGGAAACATTCGTACTCGCTTTCCAGCACTATATTGTGATGCTCGGATCCATAGTTATAATTGCCACTAGTCTCGTGCCTCGGATGGGTGGGGATCATGTAAGTTATGTCCTTTATATCGTAGAGTTTATAATATACCGGTTAAGATTAGCGATCACCCATGTAGCTTTGAATCCGCGATGTTAATGTTTGGGTTTTGTTCTCCCTTTGTGATCAGGGTGACAAGGCACGCGTGATTCAGACGATGCTGTTTATGGCAGCAATAAACACTTTGATCCAAACACTCATCGGGACAAGGCTTCCAACAGTGATGACTTCGTCATTCGCTTTTACCATTCCGGTGATGTCAATCATCAATGATTATTCTGATCGGAATTTTAGAAGTGAACACGACGTATGTAAAGTTTGACACATGTTATTCATAGGGGATTTAACATCACATTAATTTACTTCTTAAATTGCTTTAAGAAATTTCAGTTATAGACTTTGAGATGAAAAATACGCGGTGCAAACTTTACCAGTTGATGCAGATCAAATCAAAAAGTGTAAACCTTACATACCTGTAGAAGACGTCATGATGAATTTCTGGTTTTGAGGGTGGAATAGATTGAAACACGTCTATGCACTGTTGCGTCATATGCAACGAACTGATGGGGAGTTCTAGGGTTGTGGCATTAGCAATGTGACAGGGACCTCAAACTTACATAGGCTTCACGCCCCTAGAACCCTACCCACTAACGGAGACTAGAAACTCTTATGATCCTCTAACCAGAATAATAAAGCCAATGAAATTGTATTCCAGGCAGCAGCCCCTTAAGCAATTGGAATTAATCCTGTTTCACTTTTCCTTGTGGCACAAGGAATAGCTAACTAATTAAATCACTAACCCTAGTTCATTCGGTTACAACTATGCAAACCAATTAGGGGTTGGACTTTATTACTTGACTCCAACACCTTGATGATTAATGTGTATGATTGCAGAGGTTTGAGACCACAATGAGAACGATTCAAGGGTCACTTATTGTAGCTTCCTTCTTCAACATCTTCATCGGGTTTAGTAGGGCATGGGGGAACTTCACAAGGTACGAAATCATTATCTCAAGATTGATGCTTGAAGCCTCAACCTGACATTCTTCTTCATTATCATTTTCTAAACTGTCATCGGTTTTCTTTTTCTTCTCTATCAGATTTTTTAGTCCAATCGTTATCGTGCCAGTGGTTTGTGTAGTCGGTCTTGGTCCTTTTGCACGGGGCTTTCCACTTGTAATGTCTCTGACAAAACACTCCATTTCTCTCATCACATTCATAAGGATATTATCAAAACATTGATCTCTCTCTTATGTTCTGCACAGCTCGCTAACTGTGTGGAGATTGGTCTGCCTATGCTGATCCTGCTCGTCATTATTCAACAGGTAAATTTTATCCGATCTGCCGCTTTTTGTTCTTAGAATATATGTTCTAAGTTTAACATGATAATATTGTTTGGGCAGTATGTGAGGCATGCTGTTCCTAGAGGCCATAACATACTCGAGAGGTTTGCTTTGCTTCTCTGCATTGGGCTTGTATGGTCATTTGCTGCTATCCTCACCGAGGCTGGTGCTTATAACACTGCTAAACAGCAGACTAAACAAAATTGCCGTACAGATCGCTCTTACCTTATATCATCTGCTCCTTGGTATGTACATGTATCGGGTCTCTCTTCTTGCGTAATAAAGTTAATAAATTCCCTTCAGAAGAATTATTCTTTTCATAACACTTGTTATTGCTATTTGAAATGAAGGATTAGATTCCCGTACCCGTTTCAGTGGGGTAAACCCATATTCCGAGCGAGTCATGTCTTTGGAATGATGGGAGCAGCAATTGTTACGTCTGCAGAGGTCTAACACTGGTTCTATACACTTTTTTATGAACTTTGAAAATTTCATAATTGGTATTGAATCTTATATCTTAAATCTGATTCTATTCTTAATCCTTGATAAAGTAAATAATATGTTTTGTTACAGTCAACTGGAGCGTATTTTGCGGCAGCACGGCTTTCAGGTGCTACTCCCCCTCCAGCAAGTGTAGTGAGCCAGAGTATAGGCTTGCAGGTGATTGCAAATTGTCATGCCGCACCGTTCTCCCTCTCGCCCTCATCCTTTCCAAATCTCTGTGATGCTTTAAAAGAGCGGGAAACAAACGTTGTATTTCAAAATAGTTAAACGATTTAGTTGTATATGTTCAAATGTAGGGTGTTGGCATGCTGCTTGAAGGTATTTTTGGTGCTGCGGTCGGTACCACAGCATCCGTGTAAGAAAGCCTTTTTGCTTGACATATATGTTGATATTCCCTTTAGATAATAACGGCTTCCTAGCTATCGAAGAGTATTGGATATCAACAGAAGAAAATTTGCTTTCAAAGATTATTAATTCACTCATTTTTTGTAATGTCTTGCAGCGAAAACGTTGGCCTGCTTGGATTGACACACATAGGGAGCAGAAGAGCGGTGCAGATTTCAACCGCCTTCATGTTCTTCTTCTCTATATTTGGTTCGTTCTCTCCTTCCGTTAGACATGTCATGACTCATGCCTGGGTTTACGACATTGTGTTTGACAGTGTTGAGTTGCGTCTTTCAGGGAAGTTTGGCGCCTTTTTTGCATCAATTCCATTGCCGATATTTGCTGCCATGTACTGTGTTTTATATGGAATCGTCGGTGAGTGATTCTATTACCATTTCTAATCTCGTTAATACCATTCTATCGCCGAAAAGTGTTTCACCTTTGTTTCCTCTATCTGCAGCTGCTGTTGGTATCACATTTATTCAGTTTGCAAATAATAATTCCTTGAGAAACATCTATGTTTTGGGTCTTTCCCTGTTTCTTGGGATCTCGATACCTCAATATTTTGTCTCGAACACCACCCCGAATGGTGTCGGGCCAGTCAAAACGGATGGTGTATGGGTAAGTTACACATAGACACGTTACTTTAAACCCTTAGACCCTCTCTCTTTCAACTATGACTTCGTTTATTTAAGATTCTAAATCAACATCATTTTGATGGCTGCAGTTTGATGACATACTGAACACGATCTTCTCATCGAGCCCAACAGTGGCGATGATTGTGGGCACGCTGCTGGATAACACGCTTGACGCCAGGCATGCGGCCAACGACAGAGGAGTTGCATGGTGGAGACCCTTCCAGAGCAGGAAAGGAGATGCTAGAAATGAGGAGTTTTATGGTCTACCTGTCAGGATACGGGAGTACGTACCTTCCAGATTTCTCTATTAGATAACAGAACATGTTTATAAATTGTGAGTTGATGTAATTTGTTGTGTTTAACTGTTTATGTACATGGTACATGGGTTTGTTATTAATTTAGTAGAACTATATATCCTAGAAGCCCAAAGGGCAATAAAGAAAGAGGAGAATTGTTCATATGGTCGAAAAAGGAAAAAAAAGATGGAGAGAAACTTCAGGTCTTCTTAATTAGGGCGTTCTTATACTGGGTGGGATCGGTGTGGCTTCAAGCATCTCCTTCAAAGTTTCTCTCCTCTTGAGAGTTGCTAGTGAAAGAACTCGAGCTATTAAGCACATTCGACCAAAGACGCTATTAAGCGCCTTCAGAAAGATGATCTTATGAAAGGGGAAAACAGTTTCAATCGTCTATGATGAATATAATGTTGTGATGAAAGAAATGAGCTGACGCGGATTAGATTAGGTGGCTAGAGAAAGGCATGTGTCATTTGGCATCCGAGTTTAGTGCCATTTTTTGTACATAAGAAGGGGTAAGAATACTTAAGTTGAAGCAAAGAGAAGAATGCTAGCAACCTTCTCATTTGAAAATTTTTGTTCCATTTTTTCGGCTCTCTTTCTCATCCTACAACGTTGAACAGTCAACAAACCATATGAAGAACCGGCCTCAGTATAAATTAACTAAGTCTCAGCAAAAAACAGTTAAATGATTTTTGATTCATTGAATGTTTGAAAAATTGATTGTTCAAGGGCGTTAAATAATTGAAACGGTTTGTATCATCAAACACCATTGCATGACGAGAATGGAAGCTAGAATGTTCAAGTGAGAATGTTACTGTATCTCCTCAAATGAGATATTTAAGTAGAATAGGGACAAAGTGAAAAATGTAAATGAAGAGACAATTATATTATAAATATGATAATGAAATCCATCATTGCCAATTGTAATGACATATCGTGCCGTATATATATTGTTCTGGACGACAGTCACTACCAAAAACAACAAAATTATCAAGAAAATATTGTAACCTAAATCTGCCAGAAATATATATACATACACTCACGATCCATGCAGTCTAAGTCCAACGGTGTGAACGCCCCAAAGATGGAGTATGACTGAAAACAAAGTCTGTAAATTGACTAAAAGAAGCCGGCAACCTCACTTGGTTTGGTGGAGGTCTCCATCTCTCATGGACCCACACGTTTTCTCTCCATTTCCTCAATACGCGTTTGCCTAATTTTGGAGATAATAGACCCTAATCATATAAATTAACACATAACCATCCCTTGGCTATTATATTTATTCAATTTATATATATATATATATGTTAATACAGTTTTAACGATTGTTTTGGACTCGTTGTACAAATTCACTCAAACCAAAGAGTTTACTTATTTAATAGCGATTGGACCAGTACAAGGACATCAGTGTTTTGTTGCTCGGTACAATAATAAAATAGTTAAATAATTTTTATATTATGTTAATTTTAACAACAACGATTTAAAAAAATGAACGACTGTGATTAAGTTAATCCACAAGCTTAAATTAATCTATTATTTTTCATTTTGGGTGAAGTGTGCTAAGGTCATATTAAGGGGAGGGGATAAGTGGGAAGGTGGGATTGCGGGATGAGGGTAGACTCATTCATACACTGATGTAAGCCCAATAAAATTGGACCCCAGCTGAAGTCAATCAGACGTTACAAATATTTCAAAAGTGCTTGTCCTAACTTTTGGCTTCAGGCTAAAGTGCTTGTGAAACAAGTAATTTTGCTGCTTCTTAGCGGCGCCTATCATCAGCTGATTGTCCCTAAAAGAAGGCACTTGCGACGACTTCTGAAGTCTTCAAAGAAAACAGAACCACAGACACACCACAGTTAGAATGATCCTCTAATTTTTTGCCCTATAATTTGAATCGAAATCCTCTCTGGATCTTTGTGTTCGAAGTCCAAAGACTAGGAGATTCGAGCTGTTGAAGAGAGAGATTCGGACTATTAGTTAAGTTAGATGGACCATCAGGATGAACTAATAAGGACCACATGGTTTAAAATGTGTGATCCGGACTCCGGAGCTCCAAACACAAAATCCATAGAGGATCCCAATTCCTATTATTTAACTTTATATGAAAAAATTATTTACGATTTACATCAAAGTTTATACAAATTAACATTGATTAATGGTACAACAATTTGCTCATTCATCGAGCCAGTCCAGATCGAACTGTTTCTCCACCACCTGAACATGAAGCTCCGGCAATGCCTTCTCTGCATCTCTCCACATCCAAGAAATATCCTCGTCGCACACTACACGGCGCAGAGACTGTAACGCTGCAGCGGATTTCGGCAGATTGCTAATTTGTGAACATTCCCTCATGTCAATCTTTTTTAAACTTGCTAGCTTACCAATGTCCATGGGTAGGCATCTCAAATTTACACATTGGGAAATGTCAATGTACTCCAAGCGAAGTAGCTCGCAAATGCTGGCTGGAAGCGTCTGCAGTGCCGGACACGCGTATAGCCTTAGGATCTGTAGAGATTGCAGCCTTCCCAAATCAGCTGGGAGCTGGTATAGGCTGTGGCAGTTGGTTACGCTCAAGTTCTTGAGCGAAGGCATTGTGCAAATGCACGAAGGCAGCTGGAATAAGTCATCGCAATGATCGATGGTGAGCTCTGTGAGCCGAGGAAAGGCCGATTGATCAAGGCTATTACTGATCTTGCATAGGATTATGTAGATTTTCCTCAGATTTTTCAGGGGGATGGTAGATAACCGAGGGACAAATACTTTTTCGAGCCAGAGGCTTCTCAAGTTGGTTAAGTTTGAGAAGACTGAAAAGCCATTTAGGATGCAATTTGACGTACTGTAATTCATGATTATCAATACCCTCAACTTTGGCATGTTTTCAATGAACGGAGGAAGAAGGTACTCGTCGTCCGATGAAAAATTCAAAATCAGCACTTCACATTTGGGAAACTCCATCTGGAACCAGTCCATCTCTTTCATTTCACCTGC
>JAOTRO020175636.1:0-28363 GCA_028566515.2 Pyracantha coccinea | reverse complement strand
CTCTCTCTCTCTCTTTCTCTCCCTATCAAATAAAATAAGCCATAACAATTTTATTCAATTTTTTGTCAACTTAAGTCACTTGACACACTTTAGAGTGTAATAACATCATTTTCTCGTCTATAAGTGCTTAGCATTTCATATAAGTTGTGAATATAACATCTAATTTACCCTCCAAAATTAACACCATACACTATTTCTTTATGCAAAATTACCAATCTTGGGGGATTTTAATTTGGTGTTCAATTGAGATTTCGAGGGATTTTAATTCTTTTAATGAGATTTTGAGGGATTTTAATTCTTTTAATGAATCTTGGGGTATTCAATCAAGAATTTAAGTGATTCTGCAAAGTTCAATGTGTATTCAATCAGGATTTTAAGATAGTTTATTAAAATCCTTAGAAATCCAGGTGTATTCAATTAAGATTTTGAAGAAGTTTATAACATTCTAGGTGTATTCATTTAGAATTTAATTTTAAATAATTTGAAAAAGTTGAGGAATTAGATGGAATTGGAGAGATTTCGTAGTGTATTTTAAGCATCTACAAATTTCACTTCTTCCCAAGAGATTTCGAGGGAATTAAATCAAAAGTTTACACGAAATTTCTACAAAAAATCTACTAAAATTTCTTAAATTTCCAATTGAATACACCCTCTTAAATTAGCAATTTCTTCAAGAGTGAATGATGACCACAAAGATGGATGTATTGAATTTGACAATTTCAAACTTTCTTTCTCAATAAAATTCTGGACAAATTTTATCAATAAAGTCTGGTCAAACTAATCATCTCAACACAAATATAGTAAACCTTGTTAATAGAAAAATATTAGATAATCATCCACCAGATTTTTCAAAAGAGTGGTTTTTTTTTATACTCAAATTTTGTTTTTGGACAACTTTGTTTTTTATGTACACCCAATAATCTTACACGTTTCTTTGGAGACCCAAAAATTTCAAAGAATACCCTTATTTTACTTTTCGTGGAACTCTCTCTCTCTCCTCATATCCACACACCATTCTTCTTTTTCACAATTAAATACCTTTATTGTTGAAGCCCGCATCTCAGGGTTGGTTTAAGATTGCTCAAATTTAAAATTAAAAAAAAAAAAAAAACAGCTTCTAAAACAATTTGGGGTCTTAATTGTGTTTGGTAAATAAAAAAAAGTTTTTTTTTTCGAAATCATGAGCCATTAACAACAGAAGTAGAAGTAGCTCTACACATGTTTCTTGTAAAAATGTTGTTTTCATTGGTGGCAAGTGGACAATACCAGTTAATAAAACGTTCATAATGACAATCCTACCCCCCATCTTTTTGTTTTGCTAAAAGCACTTTCAGCACTATAGTTTATCAAACACTTACCCGCTTTTCTTTATTTATTTTTAACTTACAACTGTTTATTCTCGAAGCATATCAAAAATCTTTTTTTTTTTTACACACTAACCCAACACTTTCCCTCAAGCCTTTCCCTTCGCAACTTATATGCAACATGTAGTTTTTATGAACTTTTATTTTTTTCTATATTTAATCTTCTAGGTCTGTAAATATTTATGCATTGGGACAAAAAGTTGATGGGTTTGGTGTGATTTTTTGAATATTTTTCTGGAAAATGATGAACCTGATACTGGAAAATGAATCTCTCAAGAAAACGGTTCCGGGACTCCATTATCAACGACATCAACTCTTCGTTTTTGTGTCTTGTTTCTCGGCGGGGACATTTCTCTACACGTACAGTAGCAGCAATTCGACGTTGACTGTCAAATTTCCCAACATGTACATACCAAATTACAGAACATAGAAATTTGACGGATTTGGACCAATTTGGTGTTTGATTATTTGATGGGTTGCGTTTGTTTTTTTTATTTATGTTGTGGACGGAGAATGTGAGATTGGTGGTGGAGGAGAAGAGGACGCGACATGTGCGATGGATAATGGAGAATTGGGTCGTTATTAGGTCATAAAATTATAAATAGTTCAGGTTATTATTGGATTACATGTTACGAATCGTTAAGATAACAGGTATAACACGAACACAAGATATTAGATATGACAATTTCTTACATGACCCAATAAACCAACATGAAACAATACGACTGGGAACAAATCGGATTGTTATAAGACCACCTATTAAGATAACGGGTATGACACGAAAACAATACAAACACGACAAACACAACCTGTTTGCCAAGTCTAGCTGAGGGCCAAAGAGGAAGAGACTTAAAAAGTGGACATCCAACGAAAATGATTATTTTTCTTAATACATCACCAAGTCTTTTGTGGTAATTTTATATATTGATATAATAGACTCTTTATTAATAAAATGGGTAAATCTCAGTTTACTATTCATAAGTTTTGTGGTTTTTAAGATTTGGTACATGAAGTTTTTTGTTAAATCTTCTGTTAACTGATGATTTGGTACTACGTAGACAATGATTGAACGCCAAACGTGGAAATTCAAAATTCAAAATTCAAAAAAAAAAAAAAAAATTTGCTCGACCTCTACCTCCCCCGACCTTCCCTTCCTCCCTTATCCCTCCATTCTCTCCTCTACACCAACCCACCAAACCCTCATCTCCTCTCCTCTTCGACTCGTCATACATCCACCATTCCCCCTCAATCTTCGACTCCACCCATCTTGAAGAAGAGCATCAAGCCCGCATGCTGAGCCTCCTGAGGATTGTGTAGAAACATCAGGCAGCCGGGAGAAACATATCACAACGAACAACATCGCGAGACTTCGAAGAAGAAGCCCCGTTGATGCAATTCTTCAGATTTTGCTTTTCCTTTTGGAATCCTTGTAAAAGAATATCCCTTGGAGACTCAAAGGGCTTGGCTTTCGAATCTTTTCAACTCAAAACTCAAAAGAAATTAAAACCCAGATTCTTTGCCATAAACCCATTTAACACGAAGGAAATAGATCGAAATTAAAAGCAGCCCAACAATCTTGTTCTCCCCTTTCTTCTCCAAACGGGCAAATTTGAGCAACGAGATTATCACACTATCAAAATTCAGAACAAAAAAAAAGGAGAAAGAAAACAGTAGATTCAGTACCAAGATCAAGAACCCAGGTGGAGATTTTAACAAGGGCAGCTAAATACCTGATCTTTATTGCGGTTTGCGGCGGAGCTTTTCTGGGCTTCAGCGCAAAGCCCTAAACCTTGACATATTTTTGTCAGTTTGCGGCGAAGCTTTCTGGGTTTCTTGATAGCTGAGTGGAAGAAGAGCATGCACCTAAAAAACCCACGAGGAAATACAAATTTTGGGTTTCTTTTCACGACTGCGGAATCCAATTCGGGGATTGGAGGGAAGAAGGAAGGAAACTTAATCCCGTGTAATCAGTAGATTTTGTTTCTTGAGCGGAAAAATTGGAATTACTGGTTGTGGAAGATAAGCTACTGCACCATTTATTTGGGGATTAAAATCCCAAAAATATGGAAGAAATTCAAATGGGGAAGAAATATATGAGATAAACTGCTTGAGATTGCAGATGGCCAGCGAGGAGATGTGTACTGGTACGGAGTCAAGCGAAACAAAAAGACACAAATGATGAGTTGAAGAGGAGGAGGAGGGTTTGGTGGGTTGGTGCAAAGGAGAGAATATAGGGATAAGGGAGGAAAGGAAGACGTAGGGAGGTAGAAGAAGACCAAATTTTTTTTTTTAATTTTTAATTTCCACGTAGACGTTTTAATGATATGTGACGTTCAGTTATTATTCACATGGATATCACGTTATCAGTTAATGAAAGACTTAGTAGTCAGCGTTCAGTTATTATTCACATGGATATCACGTTATCAGTTAATGAAAAACTTAATAGCCAGACTAACAGATGTATGAGATTGTCCCAAAATTAACACTTTAGGTATGACTCTGGGATAAAAAAAACTTCATATACCAAATGTTGAAAATCACAAAACTTAAAGTTAGTAAACTGAGATTTACCTGATGAGTGGCAACTTGGGTAGAGAAAGAAACACTATTCTCAAAATCATAAAATTTAGTGATTGGACCCGGCCCATTATTTAAAACAAGGGCCATTAAAACCAGCCCACGTCCGCCTTAAATTACAATTCCCGCTTGGTTTTTAAAATCCCGCCGCTTCGCCCAAACGTCTCTATTTTCTTTTCTTTTTAAGCGAAAAAAAGAAATTAAAAGAAAAAAAAATGTAAAAACTCACATTTTCTCCGGGACTTTCACATTGTCTCACCCATCGGTTTCAGGAGAGAGAGGTTAGTAAAGTGGGAAAATGCAGGTGGAGAATTGTAGGGTTTGGGTTTCGATTAAATTTACAGATTCAAGCCATGGATTCGCCTGAAATTCCCAAAATCATAGCCAACACATCACCTTCCTCAGATTCTCCTCCAGTTCAAGTAAATTTACTTTTCCTCAATTTTCAATGCCAATTTTCAATATTTCTGTTTTTGATTAAGGATATTTTACTTGGCTTATTTGTGCTAATTTCTAATCTGTAGGTACATCTTTTCAACTATTTTTACTTCCTTTTTTGTTGTGATTTTTGAATTAATTGTTTTCTATTTTTGTGAAATGGGTGATATGTGGATGCGGGTTTTGTTTAACTTTTGTGGGTTGAGGGTGGTGGCATTGGTGCTTTGTAGGGGTAGGTCAAAGTTAGGGTTTTGGACTTTTGGAATTTGAGGGTTTAGTGGTGGAGAAGTTGAATTTGTGATTCTGTGATGTCTCTCAATGTGCAACGCAATCGGGTTTCTGTGAGTAATCGATGATTAAATGTTGATTCAAGGCGTTTGTAGTTTGTCATTTCTGTTCCTGAAATGAGCATTAGCTGTTGATAGGAAAATCTAATCTTTTATTCATGTATGTTTTCTTCGATTCAGGAGTCACCAGTTTTCAGTTACATTACCAATCTATCACCAATACAGCCTGTGAAGGCTTCACATGCAGCGCAAGGGTTCCCGGGACTTAGCTCTCCTCCTTTTGTGTTCACGTCACCACGCATAAATACACTCCGGGAAACAAGTTTCTTGAAAAGGTCTGTTATACATTGAATTCTAGCTCCAAATGTTTTTTTTTCTTGGGTCGTCTCTTTGTTGTTCTTGTATTTGCTCACTTGACAGTTTCATGATTTTCATCAGGCCTCAATACCCACAATTATCCAGTGCAGAAAAACCTAAAGCACAAGATGAAGCCAAGAAATTTGTTGATGGTCCAGTTGATTCCAAGAAACATATTACCCAACTGCAGATGGGATCGATTACAGATACTCAGGATTGTGAGACCAACAGTTCCTCAGAGGGTGTTGATGAATACTTAGCCGATCCCATGGAGATGGACTGTACGAATTCTGCTCAATCAGTCAATCCATGTTTGAAAGAATCTAAAAATTCCTATAAATCTGAGGCACCATCAGAGCAGGCTACAGAGGACCTTCAAGGAAAGCAAATATTTGATGCAAAACCTGTGAAAATTAAAGAGCTTAGTCATGGTGCGTTGCCATCTTCCAAGCGCCCAAAGGTTGGATCCGGAATATCCGTCGATAATGCTTTAAATGGAGAGTATCACCATGGTTTGCATAATCAGGTAACTTCATTTTGTTGGCTTTACATTATAAAAGAAAAGAACTAGGACATTTGTTTACAAAGGATGTGATTGTTGGACACGTTCTTACACTTTATCCAACTTTTAAGTCTCAGGGCTTCGGAGGTGAACACCAGGATGATTGTGATCATACCCCTCAATCTCCTCCTGGACGTTTGCAGATTGGTCAGATGTATGAGGATTGTACAGAGAATATCGGTGGAACCTCTAAGGGAATGATTGGGAACATGATATTGCATGCTCCTAATAAGGTATGCCATTTCATCTGAGTTTTTTGTTACTGTATCCTGCTAGAATATATTTAATTTCCTTGCATAATAACTGCAAGATTATTGTAGGTCAAAAATGACCAAGGTGGCATGCATAGACGTTGTCTTCAGTTTGAAGAGGCTCCTCCTTGTGCCACTGGAAAAAGAGACAGTTTTTCTATAGAGAAAGTTAACAATTCAGAACCACCTGCCAGCACTGCAGAATTGGAGATTGTGAAAGTATCTTATGCAGCAACTTCCAAGAGACAGATGGGTGCCTCATTGCCACCTCTGTATGGTGGAAGCTCTCCTTTAACTGTGCCCAAACCATCAGGTATTGGCTTGCATCTAAACAGCATAGTCAATGCTGTACCCGCTGTTCGTGGTGCAACGACAAGCATAAAATTAGCAGATCACTACATTGGTTTGCAAGTTATGAAATCATCAGCTGTTGTGAGCCACCATTTATCGGAGAATGTGAGGGATGACACTGAAACTTCAATTGCTGCAAGTTCCTCCATCACCCAGTCTCCCCACACTGTGGAATTTGAGCATCATGGATCTCCACTTGAGGAGACGAAATCTGATTCTCAGAATGTTGACAGTTATAAGGAGTTGAACCAATCTAGTTCACAAAAGAAAAGGTCAGAGGCATGGTCTTTCATGTAGTGTGGTTGGATTCATTCATCATATTGGTTTGCAGTTTACATGTGTGTTTGTGTATGACCCTCCAGGAAAAGAACACCAAGCTCTAAAGATAGTGATGGGTGCAAGCGGTGCAACTGTAAGAAGACCAGGTGCTTGAAACTGTAAGTGTTCTACTTTTGGTATGATATTATAAGTGCATATTTGTTTGTCACATTTCAAGACATTTCTTTGCAGTTATTGCGATTGTTTTGCTGCTGGAGTTTATTGTGCCGAAACTTGTGCTTGCCAAGGATGCTTTAACATACCCGATTATGAAGATACAGTTCTTGAGACAAGGCAACAAATTGAAGCCCGTAATCCACTTGCATTTGCTCCCAAGATTGTACAGCTTGTGAGTTTCCAACAAAATTCTGGTACTAAACCCTTTTCAACTTGGTGAACTTGATGATTGTATTTGCTTGTGACAGGAAGAAGAAATTCAGTTTACACCATCCTCGGCAAGACACAAAAGGGGGTGCAATTGCAAAAAGTCAATGTGTTTGAAAAAATATTGTGAATGCTATCAGGTCTCGAATATATACTTATCTATATTTCCATGTCACAGTGTTTGTTATCTTTTCCTTTTCAGTTCATCCTAAATTTGTGAATCACTTCATCTTAAAGGCCAATGTTGGCTGCTCCAGTGGATGTCGCTGTGATGGATGTAAAAATGTTTATGGCAGGAAGGGAGGTAAGGCTCTAAACCAAGAAATTGTGTTCCCACATCCATGTGATAACATTAGTAGCTTTCCTCGTCCTATGGATAACAAAGAATATCCCGTTCATATTTTTAGAATTATAACATATAGTCTAGTATGTTGTGTTGTGTTGTCTACTTGTTGGAACGTGATTTGACAAGATCAATGGTCTTGATAGACAATCCATAAACAGAATGCAGAAAACGTTCTGACAAATAGAGAGTTAGAATATTACATATTATATTATATCTTACTTTTATCTAAGCATAATGCCTAAAAGAATGGGCTTGTGAAAGTAAACTACAAACAATTGTTGGGTGCTTTGCTGAAAGTTATCTGGAAGAACTTCACATAAATATTTGTGTGCTAGAAAAATTTATCAGTTAATCTCTATTTGTCTTATTATGTACTTCAATCTCTTTTTTTAGATTATGGTCCAATAGATCATGGTATGACTAAAGACATGATTAGTGACAAAGCCAGCAAGGAAACATTTGATGACAAGCTGGAAATGGTGGCAACAAAGAAAGATGCTTTGTCTACTGAGTTGTGTGATTCACACAACCACACTCCATTGACGCCATCATTTCAGTGCTCAGAGTAAGAATCATTGATTTTGAAGTCCCAGTTATCCTGAAATTCTAAATCATAATGTGATCCTAGTTAATTTTGATTATTTATTTTCTTGTTTCTCTAGTCATGCAGATAATGTACCAAAATCCCCTTGCCTTCTTACAAGTTACCTTCAATCACCTGAATCTGATCTTACTGTCATATCATCTTATGAAAAATCAACAAGATCCTCTCTGAGAAATTCAGAGACCAGTGGAATTCTTCTGGAGACAAGTAAAGAATTATCAGATATGGGTTATTACTGCTGGCAGGAGGACTATGACAACATTGGAATAGCAGACACTTTTTCACCAAGATACGATACTGCCCCCACTATATGCCATATTTCTCCATTATCAGATCTTTGCTCAAAGGCCTCAGCTTCTTCCACATCATCAAGAAGTCATTGGAAAAATGCTTCACAAGTTCAGCTATGCCCTGGAAGTCAAGGTCTGTCATCCAATACTTCTCTTCGTTGGTGTAGTTCACCACTCACCCCAATGACTCGGTTTGGTGGGACGGAATGTTCTCCAGGTCTGGACTTTGACCATGGGCTTTCTGACATCATGCAAGAAGAAATGCCTGAGATACTGAAGGACATTTCTGCTACCAATAAGTCAGTGAAAGTAAGTTCCCCCAATAAGAAACGGGTTTCTCCACCCCACAACCACAATCATTTGCTTGGTGCAACCTCTTCAGGGAGCTTGAGAAGTGGCCGCAAGTTCATATTGAAGGCTGTCCCTTCGTTCCCACCCCTTACCCCTTGTGGCAGTTCCAAAGGTAGTAATACCATTCAGAGCACGGGTAATCTTCACGATAAGGGTAGGAAGAAATGATTGACAGTGACACTGATGGAGTCCACTGTGAGTCCTTGTCATTTTACATCTTGCTATGCATATTATACTTCTGAAGTTGTCATCAAAATGCTTACCTGTACATGTTTCTTGTTTCAGTTTTTACTCCGGGTTGTCACTGTGGTAACTTCTCGCAATTGGAAGCAGAAGACGTTTGTATACATTGTTATGTAGGTTAAATTATTGTTAGGTTCGAATGCAGAAATATCTTCAGATATCTTATATATTCCCCTCGCCCCTATTTCTGTGATGAGCGAATTCAATTTGGTATGTAAGTGTACGAAGAGGCTGCATTTCTCAGGGTTATTGCAGAAAATTGGAAACACAACATTGTCATCTTGTTTCTCATGATCTTAGTTTTCATTTATTTGTTGTTAAAATTGTGTTCCTCCACGGTTAGCGGCAATGACTGATTTGTCCCAATTCTTGGTAATTTATGCTTTCCATTTTTATTTGTTGTAGTTTCGAAAAATAAGTTTGAGACGATCTTATGGAATAATTTGTACAATAAATATGACGTTGTAATTCTAATTTAATTAGGAGCGTGATTGTAAATCTTAGCAGATTGTATTTAGAATTGTGTACTAGGTCTAGCTTATTGAACGTTGTATTCCTTGTAGTGCAAGGAAGCCTGTTTACTATAAATAAAAGCAAGCTTTTTAGCTAAAATGATCATTCAGATTTACATTACACGTCACTTGAGATTTGAATCTCAAATTAGGGTTTTGCGCAACCCTGGCCCGTGCGAGCCATGATAAAGTCGTTTGCGCCTCGCCGCCAAGTAGCAAAACCCCAAAACCCTGGATCGAAAACAGCAAGGTTTCACTGGTGTCGTCCTTGTCCTTCGATCCCCACAGTCCTCACCATCTCGGGTGAGCTCTGCGTCTTCTCCGACAATATGCATTCGTCCTTCAAACTCGAGAAGGTGTTTCCATGATGGAAACACTTTCCAGATTCTTGATGAATCTCAAAGGATGTTGAGCTTCGAACCCCTCTTTGACCTGCAGTCAAACCACCATGCCCGCAACTGTAGACCCCCTACCATCGTCTGCCACTTTGCAGACCTCCGACAACCTGCACGTCGTTGATTTCGAAGCCACCACCGTGAAATTTCCCCCTTCCCGCCTAAGATCACCGCGCTAGCAGCAACGCCATTGGATTTCCTGACGAAACCGCCACCCATCTTTGCTGTGTTGATCTCGCCCGAGCCAAGACCCTATGGGTTTCCTCCTCTGTTAGGCCTGTACCCAACCCAGCCTAAATTTGGGCCTGGGCTTATTTTGCCCCCTGAAACTGCAATCTTGAACTCAGGAAGAAAAAAAAAAACATTTCTTTTAGTAGCGCCAGCCGCTCCAATAATTTTTTGGGCCCGCAGCCCATCTTATATTTCGACCAAATATTTTATTCTTCTTTTTTTGGGCCGTGACGTATATTTAATAGTCCCGTAGATTAGGGTCCTGAAGCTACTCAAATCCACTACACTTGTATTTTCTATATTGTATTTGCTTGTAGGTAGGCAATAAATCGGAAGTTCATTAAAATTGAACGCGAAGTTTCGAATGAGTGCCATTGAAACTTGAGGTTTCATGAAACAATACACCAATGAAAACATGAAGCTTTTTATGCTAAAATTAAACCAAACATGTAAAATAGAACACCGAATATTCTACCTTTTGTTCTAGGGATATTTCTTTTTCCATAGTACTAAACACAATTTGGTTCCTTCCATTATAGTGACATGTCAAACTTTAACAAACTCAACTTTACCGCTTTGAAAGCTTCGACAAAAACTAACTCAAATGGGTCTAAGATGTAAAGCTCCACCGCATTGCAAAGAGTCTTAAAGCTACCATTGAAGCTGAGGTAGAAAAACCGACTGGCGAAGCTGATAAAGCAACAACCACGATCTTCATTAGAAGGCATATGCATGAAGCACTGCAAACCGAGTACCTCGCTGAAGAGAATCCACGAGCTTGATGTTTCGCCCTTACGCATATTTGGGTGCGCCGTTTATGTGCCAATAGAGCTGCCACTACATACCAAAAGGAGTCTTAAAAAAAGATTGGGAATCTATGTCATTTATGATTTGCCTTCCATTATTCACTACTTAGAGCCTTTAATAGACGCTTTCTTTACTGCTTGCTTTCCTAATTATCACTTCGATGAGATGGTCTTCTGTCAATAAGGCAAGATAAGAACGTCACAAATTGTCGTGGATGAACTCCAATATATCTCATCCCCGTGCAACACAGTCTGGAACTAAAGTGCAACATATTTAGATCTTTAGACATAGCTTAGAGCTTTGCCGGATGCGTTTACTAATCAAGCGAAAGTGACGAGATTACATATACCAACAGCAAACACACCTGTAAGGATAAACTTGTCTCACGTGCGTAGAAACATCGTTGACGAGCTATCTTCGAATGACGATTGGCCACACCAATAGTACATCCAGGTACATTGGCGGCTAGCCAATCTTCTGCCCCTACTTGAAGCATGGTAGAACCGTGATTCACAACCACAGAAACAGTGAAACATGGCAAAGTCGAATCCTCTAATCACTAACTCATCCATTTCAACGCATGATGTTATTCTAGATTATGAAAATTTCTTTGAAGAGACAAATCTGCCTCCGGAGAATCATGAGATTTCAGTCAATTATGGTTGCTTGGATGTAGTCTGAAATTGTAATGAGATGATAGTCGACGATATATTCGCATATCCAGTAGCTACTGATATCATGTTGCACAATGACATCAAACCTCGTTTCATAGATTTATGTCAACCAAGAATTGATCAGACTGGTAATAAGAAATTCAGGTCTAACTTGATTCCTTAGTGAAACATAAAGTGTTTGGGTCTGTAGTTCATAGACCTCCAAATGTGAAGGCTTGGGTAACAAATGGGTTTTTGTAAGGAACCGTAATGAGAAAAATGAAATAGTATGATGTAAGGCATGCCTCATGGCCTAAGGCTTCTCTCAACGTCCTGAGATTGATTATGAGGAGACTTATTCTCCCATAATGGACGTCATTATGTTTCGCTTCCTTATTAGTTTGGTAGTTTCCGAAAAACTAAATATTCAGCTTACGGACGTGGTAACCGTGCATCTCTATGACGATCTTGATACGGAAATCTGTATGAAATTTTCTATATGACTAACATTGATTGGAACAAATAGTTCTAGACCACGAAACTACTTCTCCATTAGATTGAGGCATTCACTCTATGGATTGAAACAATACAAACAGACACAAGATAACCTTCTGAGTGAGTATTTGATTGGTCAGGGATATGTGAATAATGAAATATTTTTATCAAGAAGTTGCATTCAGGATTTGCAATAGTTGCAGTTTATTTCGATGACATGAATCTCATTGGAACTCCCAAAGATTTTGAGAAAATTGCTTTGCACTTGAAGTCGAAATTTAAGATGAAAGACATTGGAAAAACTCAATATTGTCTCGGCCTGGAGCTCGAGCATTGTTCAGATGGTATTCTGGTCCACCAGTCGAACTACTGGTAGAAGGTGTTGTGTCGTTTTAATGAAGATAAAGCGAACCTTCGAGTACTCCTATGGTCTTTCAAATGCTAGAAGCTAAACAAGATTTGTTCTACCCTAAAGACGATGAGGAAGAGATTTTAATTCTATATCTGAGTGCAATTAAATTGTAAGCTCAATATACTAGACCAGACATCTCCTTCGCTAATAATTTTATGGTAGGATATAGCAACATGCCAACACTAGAATGGTGTTAAAGCACTATTCTAAAAATCCCCGCCTAGCGCTGCCTAGGCCCCGTCTAGGCAGCTGGTCATCACTCCGATTAATGCCTAGTCGGCATAGGCACCTGCCCAGACCTGTTGAGGCGCCCGGCTAGACTGCCTAGGCACCCGCCTAGCCCGCCTAGACCCGCCTAGACACCTGCTTAGGTTGCAACTCACTTAGATAAAAAATAGATAACTTTTCTCTTACATTTTATTATTTCCAATAAATTGTAAGAGACTTATTGAACACTTAAATAAACACACATTATATGTTTGCTCTCTATGTTTTCATTATGTTCTAATACTTCATAATATATATGTTATTTTATTTTCTAGTTTATGACGAAATTATGTATATTTTAAGTATAAACAGACCTTATTTACACGAAATAGAATAGATTTACTTAAATCTGTCTAGTCCGCCTAGCCACCTAGGCGCTAGGTCCTATCCCGCCGCCGGACTAGCGCCTAGCGCCTTTTAGAACTTTGCCGACAACGTTGACAAGGGAAATCAATCCCAGGGTATAAATTCTCTAGCTGTAATATAATATTCAAAAGCACATTCTATGAATGTAAATGCAGAATCGTGTAACTAGTTACAACACACACCTTTGACCACCATAAGATACCCTTAGCATGCTTTCGCTGCTTTTTCAAATGTTTGTTTGCTTCTACTTGTCACCAAAAAAAAAAAAGAAAAAAAAAAGTGTTTGCTTGTAATTTATGGAGTAGGATTCTCTCCTCTTTCTTTTTTTTCTTTTTTTCCTTCATCTCCTATTTGAATGGTTACGGTTAAGCCACGTCAACATTTTATATTAATTTTTTTTATAGAAAGAAAGACAAAATAAAGAATGTGAGAAGAAGAGATGGAAGATGACAAAAAAAAGAAGAAAGAGAAAAGAAGAGAAAGAACCATAGTCCGTAATTTATTGCTACTGTCCGCATTTTGCGGCACCCCCATTAGATTGCTGTACAAAACTCCTACGTAAGTTTAGACGCTACACCTAACACATTGCTCAATATAATTGGCCTACGTGCTTCAACTCACTAAGCTTTCAGAAGAGTCAATCTCAGTTAATGTCTCTGTACTCAAATCTTAGTTTACTGTCATTGAAAAAAAAACACTTAGCCATACGAAAATCATTTGCTCCCTAGAGCAAGAATTCTCTCCTAAGATTTCAGGCAACGGATATACGTCGGAACCTACCTAGTTACATTATTTTCATAGGTGGTTCCTCCTTGTTAATCTGCATTGAGGAATCACACCATTGGGGGAATGCATATGGTTCCGCCTGGTTAGTCCGTCTTGGTTTGGGGGTGGGGGGTGGCATACGCATTCTAAATTTAACTCTGCCTAGTTAATTTACATTTAGGGTCACTGCTTACTTGGTCACATTATACCATCGGTGGTCTTGCTTGGTTATTTGTCTTACAGGACCACGCTATCAGATGACATATGTTCTCACTTGGTTAATCTGTATTAGGGGACTATACGTATTCTAGAGATGGACTTCGTTGAGTGGTTTATATGATTTGTTGTAGTAAATGTAGAAATATAGAGAATAATCCGAATAATGACTTTAAGGTACGACTTGAATCGTTTCCTTAAAGTGTTATTTGCCCCCACTCGAATGAGTTTGCTAAAGGGTTCTTGGCAAATCACTTCCAGGATACAACAAAGTATGGAATATTCGATTAGCAAAACCGAATTCTATTCCCTTAGAAATAACTAGAAAGAAATTATATGAATGGTATAGAGAAAGAAGAGAGCAAGGAATGTAGAAATAAATTTCTGAAATTGTATGTGAAACATTATGCCACAATAGGTATTTATAAGCATTAAAGCACCCGTTTATCGAGTCATTTCATTTTAATTGAAGATATACAACCCTTCTTAATAGTGGTGACCTAAAAAACATGTCTTCTATTTAGAATTTTCAGAAAATAAATTTGACTTATTACATCTTTTAATTTTACTCATACAATTTGAGTAAGCATCATATTTTTTAACCAAAAGTTGAACCATTCAACAAAATATACACAGGTTGAATGAAATCCAACCTTGCCGCGCGTAGGCTTTCTGCGCACTGCAGCAGCCTTTCCCTATTATTCATACACATATGCTGCACAATGCAGCACTTAGTCTATACATATATACAATAATTTATATATTTATTATTGAAATCTCTAACATGTTTTACACTTACGGCAATGTCAATACTCGTCATGCAAATTACACCATTCCCATCCATACCTGATATAAATATTATCTTACCTCAGTGAAACAGTTTCTTAATTTTGTATTAGTGATGATTAATTAACGTGTAGTTTTTTGGCATGCACTAGTGCTTTGGCATCGACTTCACTCCAACGGTCAAAGAATACAGCTTTGTCTATTAAGCATATTATTTGTCTTTGAACCATATTTTTATTTGTAAATTGATACCTGATTGAAAACGACGTTAAATCCCAGCCAAGAGAGGTACACACAAAGTTGTAGTACGTAAACAGGGGAACTAACGTTTTGAAGAAGTCGTTGAACCAGCTCCAACGGCTGTTTGGTAATATTTACTACTTTATTATTGCTAATGGATTTGGCACCCAAGACCCCCATATATATATATATGCTGTTAACTAGCTGGTATTTGGATTATGGAGTGGGTATCCAGATGTTGCTGTAATTGTTTACATTAAGTTTTATTTATTTATTTTTTTTTTTGGATAGTACTTACATTCCTTACTTGAAGGAAGAAGCTTATTCCCTCCATGCAAACAATGTATACCCATGCTACAAATTTTATAATCGGAACCGTTCAATTTTTTATCTTCATTTGAAGTTCAGCTCTACAAAATATCATTTGAATCAAAGATCATTTAGTCATTGAAATGTATAGGACGAATCAACGGTGTAGGTACCAAGTAACACATTCATGATGAACCATTCATTTATTTGGTACATTTGGATGTGTCAACAATTTTTTGATTTGAATGATATTTGGTGCGAGTGATCTTCAAATGATGATGTTGGAAGACTATAAATAAATTCGAAAGGACCTTGCAGATCTAGAACCTTGCAGGTCGTCGGGTTGGCTACGGTATGTCGAGTTGCCCCTTGGTTTTCGCCTCCTAAGACTTAGAGTCGAAAGTGACAGCTCTAAAGACCTAACTAGAATATTTGAACTGTGGAAAAGCTTGTGTTTCTTGTGTTTTCTCTCTTCCCCAAAGCCTCCTTATATAGTGGTTGGGAAGAGTGTACAAAGACTGAAAAGCCCATGAAAATCCCAAATATATTCTAATATGAATATCTCTTGATTTTCAGTTAATTATCAAATAGATAATTAGGAAGTTAATATCCTTTTCTGGGTGGAACATCCTTTGATATTTATTTATCCCATAAGATAAATCCTACACTAAGGATGTGACTCATCTGGCGCCTGAACCATTCTTGCCAAAGAAGATACTGATACTTCCATCTAGCCTTATTAAACTGCTCGTGGAACTTCCTAACCAAGTTGTCTCAGGTTTACACTGAGTTCGCTGACACGCTAATATACCATGAAAATGCAACCGAAGTGAGTGAGAAGTTGAATAATTGTAGTTTATGGAAATCAAGGTTAGCATTTCCATATTGAGCTAAAACTGAGCAATGTGTTCTAGGGAGGACAAACTTGACTCGCTAGAGCACAAATTGAAATTGGGGATTAATGGCCCATTTTTCACCACCGAGTCGATCATTTGTTGGATCTTTTCCATGTCAACTATCACTGGGTCCTCTCTTTCTTCCAGTATAGACATGCCACTCAAAGGTGACGACCCATAAAGAGATTCTTGACTGACCATATTTCTGCTCGTACTGGCCTTAAATTTGCGTCTAGAGTGTCTTATCTTCACCGAGAGACACTTC
Organism: Pyracantha coccinea; assembly: GCA_028566515.2. Classification (NCBI taxonomy): domain Eukaryota; kingdom Viridiplantae; phylum Streptophyta; class Magnoliopsida; order Rosales; family Rosaceae; genus Pyracantha; species Pyracantha coccinea. The sequence continues at coordinate 12,025 of JAOTRO020175636.1, read as the reverse complement.
CTTTTTCTGCTATGCAACACTCGCCCCCTACCTTTCAGCAGTGGTATCCAACTTGGACTGCCTCACTTCGGTGAATAGAGCAGTCAACATACAATTTGTTTCCTCGTGGAATCTTTGTATCCCTTTGTGGTACTGATTCGTTGTGTCATACTTAAGATTGATTTAGCCAAACTCACACTCTAAGGCGTGCTGTAACTGTCTAGTATGTTCAGCGATTCTACATGGATGAAAAGTTTTGGGACATATGCCTTAGGCTTCATCATCCTCTTCGTCTTCCTCTTCAATCATGCATTAATGTCGTTCGAAATTGGCAGGACTTATTGTCTTTTCTATAGATATTGCTGATAATTTCTAGCTGCCGAGAGTTATTTCCACCTTTTGGCATGCCATGGTGTTTGGTGTGACAGTAACAAAACGATCATGTGCCAATTCTACACTAGTAGGCATAATTGCCTGTTTTGCAAATGTCTGGTTTGTAGATGCTTGATTTACAGATGATTTCACCATCGTTGTTTTCTTTTTGGTAGAGTGAGTTTCAATGGTCAATAACCTTGTAGTTATCCTAGCACTGGTCCTACTAGGCATGCCAAAATGTTGACCCTAGAAATTACAATGCCTACGTGGCGCGCAAGCTGAGTAATTATGAGCTATCACCATTTTCTTGTGACTGCAGGCGTGCCAACTTGCAACCAAGGTTAGTCGGATGAGTAGAATAGATGCGGTAGTGGTGGTGTTGAATGCACTGTTAACTTCTGTACTCGAATGATTACGGTCAAGGAGGGAACATGTGTCGGCCTTGGGTTTTAGAACCTAAAGACAAGGTTGGCTAGATAGTTGCGAGCTCAGGGTCACCAGCACTAGGTTCGGTCGCCTCAACTACGCTTAGACCCAACTGCCAAACAAATTTTCCACCGCAAAGAGAACCATGGTATAGAATGGAGTAAGATCATAGAGGCAGAAATAGACATACTAAATGACGCCCAGTTCATCGTTGAAGTACACCATCCGGATTGGCTGGTGAAAGTTGTGTTCATACAAAAGAAGAACGAAAAATGGAGGGCATGCGTGGACTTTACGGACTTAAACAAGCCATGTCCAAAAGATCCATATGCTCTTCCATAAATCGACCTACTGGTATACTCAATAGCATGCCACGAGCTCTTAAGCTTCATGGATGCCTACTTTGGGTAAAACCAAATAAAGATGTCTAAGCCAGACATGAAAGCAACATCATTCATCATCAATCAAGGTACCTACTGCTACAAGGTTATGTTGTTTAGACTTAAAAACGAAGGGGCAGCGTTCCAACGACTCGACAACCAAGTCTTCAAAGAAAAAATTGGAGACACAATGGAAGTTTACTTGGATCATATGGTCTCCAAGAATCATTTCACATGCTCCGAAAGTATAACATGAAGCTGAATCCGAAAAAAAATGCATTTTCAGAGTAGTGTTGGGAAAATTCCTTGGGTACATGGTGACTAAGTGAAGAATCGAAGCCAACCAGGATCAAATCAAGGCCATCATGGAAATGAGGTCACCCCGAACCTTGAAGGAGATACAAAGTTTGACAAAACGAGCAGTAGCTAATAGTAGATTCCTTTCAAGATCCACCGATAAGTACAAACCATTCTTTACAGCGATAAAAAAAAAGAAGCAAAGGTCTCATATGGACGGATGAATGCGAAGAAGCTTTTGCAAAACTCAAAGAGCACCTTTTTAAACCCCCATTGGTGTCCAAACCCATTGATCGAGAGGATCTATACCTTTGTCTACCCGTATCTGACAATGCAGTGCAGCTCTGATCTAAGAAGACTTGGGGGACCAGAAACCAGTATACTACAGATCAAAAGCTCTTCTCAAACCATAGACAAGGTATTAGAAGATGGAAAAACTTATCTTAGCATTAGTAACAGCAGCAAGGATACTTTGGCCATATTTCTAGTCATTTAGAGTAGTTCATCCTGAGTTAAAAATGGGTATCAAATTGTGGCAACACGAGATAGTCTACCATCCCAGAACATCAATCAAGGCCCAGACCTTGACAAACTTCTTAGCAGAGTTCACCTTTGCAGCGCAAGGTGCAAAGAAAGCAATCAATTATCCCTTCTCCGAGAAAACTCTCACCTCTGAAAGCTTTACCGTAGACGGGTCATCTGACATACACGGAGTTAGTGCAGTAATGGTATTTTAGACACCAGACAGCTCCGTACTTGAACAAGCACTCAAGCTAGGATGCAAAGTAAGCAACAAAGATGTTGAATACGAAGCCCTACTAGCAGGACTTAGGATCGCAGAAGAACTTCAAGTAAGAATTGTTAATTCATTGCGATTCCATGCTCATAATTAACTAGGTCACATAAGACTACGCCACTCATCACCCTACCATGGGGCTCTACCTAAATAAGGCAAAGGCACTCATCGAGAAGTTAAAACAAAATGAGATCACGCAGGCACCAAGGAGAGAGAACAACCATGTTAACGCATTCGAATACCTGGAGGTCCCCAGTATCCATGAAATGGAATAGGAAGTAGTCATTGTCATCGACGTTCGAGAAAACTAGATGGAGGAGAACATCGACTACATACGAGATGGTAAACTACCAGAAGATCGAACCTGGCTAGAAAGTTAATTCAAAAGGCATCAAGATACACGGTAATCCGCGAAAAGCTTTATTGGCGTTCCTATTTTGGACCACATAGCTTGTCTATCTCATCGGAAGTTAACTTGAAAATTTTGAATGACCTTCATTCTGGAGTATATGAAAACTATGTCGGGGCAAAATCATTGGCCCAAAAAGCAATAACCACTGTCTACTAATGGCCTATCATGCAACAAGATACAACCCTATGCGCTCAAAACTGCAACAAATGTCAAAGGTACGACCTTATGAACCATCAACACGCGAAAGAACTTAATACTCTAACAGGTTTATGGCCCCTCATGTAATGGAGCACCGACTTGGTTAGGCCCCTCAAGAAAGCTATAGGGAATAGGCAATACCTAACAGTGGCGGCATATTACTTCTCTAAGTGGATAATGGTAGAAGCTCTAACAAAAATCACCGCTACGGCCATAAAATCATTTGTTTCGAAAAACATCTTTTGGTGATTTGGGATCCCCCACATAATACTGACGGACAACGGACTACTGTACCCTGCATCGAAGTCACGGATTGGTACAAAGAACTCAAAATCTGCCACCTCACTTCCCCAAACTACATGACCATTCTGCAATGTTTAAAGAAAATGCTCAACAGTCTGAAAAGCCACCGGGGAAACACTTTTCTCCATGGCTTACGGAACTAAGGCTGTCATCTCTGTTCAAGTCACAACTACATCGAACTTACACACTAAAGAGAAGGCAGCCTTGGAAAATGTGGGGATTCTAAAGGAGGACCTTATTTGGCGGAAGAACGACGAGAATGTGCTCAAGTTTGACTAGCAGTTTACCAGTCGTAAATCTGATCATATTACAACAAGGGCGTCAGGCCTAGAAGTCTGTAAGCAAGAGACATGGTCCTAAAGGAAGTCTTCAAAAACACTAAGATCCCAGGAGAAGGCAAACTCAGGGCAAACTGAAAAAGTCTATACAAGGTCGCCAAAGTATGAGGCAATAGACCTACCACTTTGAGCACATGGACGGAACCCCGATCATAAAAAAATGGAACATCGCCAAGATCAGAAAATATTATCCATAGAAGCACCACATTAACTACACATGGTTTGATTCCCTTCCCGAGATATGTAGGCAGTCCTTTCTAGACCCAATCGCAATGCCGTCGTCTGGGCGAAGACAAGCCCACAGAGAACTTATCTCCTAACACCCCACGATAGGCTTATTGTCAAAAGTGATCCTTGATGTAATTTTTAAGTCATATCATATTTTCTTTAGAACTACACTTGTGATTTGATTCCCGACGATATGTAGGCAATCCTTTTCGGATTCAATCACACCCCCTTGTAAATCAACTTTACTTGGATCATGAATAAAGAGCATCTATTCATCTTAAGTACGTGTTCTTTCTTTATTTTTTCGGTGATGCAAGGAGTACCATACTTGTTCAAAATAGGGCCCAAACTTTGAAAACTTTGCAACTATGCAAGTCTAAAAATGTTTAAAGTTACATGTCAAAGGAGCCTCATTTAGCCAAATCTGTCTAAAACGGTTAGCATTTTGGGAGACTAGAACCATAATAAGCACAGCAACGGTTGGCATGCTACGAGCACAGGCACATGACGCCTTGACCCGGAAGTCCAATGCCTCTTTAGGCCTCTGGAAAGTTTTTGCAACCAGGAAGGTTGTGGGTAATAACATTCAAACCCAGGCTCTACAACATTTGAAGGGATAGTAAAAAAGGGCGACCTGAAACTCATTCGAAAATGGCTTTGAAATCCAACCCTGAGTAAGACTACTTTTATCCTAGACCAACTTACTAGGTCAAGCAAGCTCTGCAACACCAAGTGTTAGCAGGTCCTAATGGGGCATCTACACTAGGTAATCCCCAAGAGGAATTTATTCCAATGGAGCTCCGATACGTTGACATACTTTGGTCAAACCAATTTAGGTAGTCCTATCAGAAATGCTCAGATAAGGCGCATAGGGTCCGATAAAAGGATTCAAAAACTGCTTTTGATCCACATGCTAATGATCATGCTCCCAAAGAACTTTCGCTTAAGATTCAATGAGAGGGGACATGCAATCCATTATGGGAAACTCACTCCCAGACTACATTGCGCATATTGAAGATCTGAACTCAGAAATAGGACAAAATATTGCACAAATATTTGTTATCTTATTCCTTGTAGGTTATTTTGAGAATAAGGCAGCCATCTCAAGTCTGATAAATGCATGAATAAGCTTGGAGGAGAGGATTCTTCATGGGTCTAAATGCTTACATTCCAGGTACTGAGTAAGGTGGTACTCTAGCTATCGCGATGAGAATATTTTGTGGATGCTAAGTTTAAGAGGTAATATTTCTCCAAATCAATATTACCAAGGGCATTTTTCACTAAAAACTCTGCCTCGGGCCTACAAATTTACTCACATTCTACTCTGCTACTTATTCTATTCTTTAAGTTTGTTTACTTTGGAAAAATTTATTGGATTGGGAATTTCACACAAAGAAGAAGTATAATAGAGAAAAATCTTTACACAAGAACATATCTATTATTCGAAGTCTCAAAGGAGATTAACTCAGTACAGTAGTTTGGGGAAGACATGCCCTCACCCCTGGCGATGAAATATTTGAAAAGAACTATATAAGACTCTTGATCAACGTCATTAAGTGTTGTTGCCGGTTCAGCGATCTGCTAAGCCCACCTAGCTGCATACCACGCACGATACTACATTGAAGGCATATGTTCCGATGATGATCAGCCACCGTTGTCGACAATGCGTGAAGGATATGGAGAAGCCTAGACACAAAGAATACACAAGGAAACCCTATCGACTTGAAATTACCAGATGCCAGTACAGGTTATGCACAAGGTGTCCAACGAGAAGACAATGGGTGATGGGGTATCCTAGTGAGATTTCAAACACTCGAGCCATATGAGTGACATATAGGCAAGTGTTTGAATGAAGGACCACCGCCATCACCGTCAACAAGCATCAGATAAGGCACAAAGTGGCGATAGAGGGGCTCTTTGTTGGATCTCCACGCTTCATGCAGATCTAACCCTTCCATAAACATGGAAGCCTTATGAAGGGATAAACGAGTTGCAATAAGCGTGGAAAATTATAGAGCTAGTTACAAGGAGAAGGAAAGTATTTTGGAAGTTTATGGTAGGCAATGATATTTTCTAGGATTGCATCCTTTCTCAGCAAAAGACCCAGAAAATGATTAGATTTAGGTAAGGAAGACACAGACATCGTGGAAGAAATGAGAAAGGTTTGAAGGAAACTGTTACTTGGTAAGGCTATTTAAATGGAGATCACTAGGAAATCTAACCGTTAGAAGTGAGTGGACGTGTATCTTGAGGATGATATACACGAGGATTAAGGTTAATGAATAAAATGTGTGGAAAGAGCAACTGCAATGGAGGCGTTCGTCATCATGTAGTGGATCCTTTTTTGCAATTCCAAAGATTATGCGATGGAAATCGAATCAACTCGACTACCCAGCTTTAATGTTAATCTCGACCTGACTGTAAAGATTAAAGACCAAACGTATGTATTCCAGCTTACTATAAAAGGCATAGTCTTTGGTAACAATCCATCCTTAAGGGGACCAAGTTGCCTCTCAGACGGATAGTTAGGGGCAATTGTGGGATCTTGATTTTCCAGGACCAGAGTAAGGCTGATTGCATACTCTCACCTAAGAAGTCCGGTTATGGACTCACCAGCTCTAGGGAGAGCTATATTAGATGGAGTAGGGTGCCACCATCACTCTACTCCAGGGTAATAGGTAGAGTCCAAACGACTTACCTGGATGACCATGCTTGTTTTGTGTTGCAAGTAGTCACATTCCGAAGAGGATGCAATATCTACTTACTAGATATCCTCTAAGATTCTCCCAACTTAGAATAAGCATTCTATCCTAAAAAGGTCTCTCTCCCATGGTATAAATACACCCATCTAAGGTTCATATATGGTAATGCGATCTATACACTTGAATTCTCTTGCCCAGTGCTTGAGTCTAAAATCATTCACTAACTTGACCGTCGGATAGCCTTTGGCTGGCACACACCCCCCAGCCTACGATTTGCTTATGGTTGTTTCATTGTTTTGCAGGTTATCCTAGACTACAAGGATTTGTGCACAACTGCAACTCACGGAGGTGCGCATATTTGGTTCCAAAAATTAAAAAATAAGGCTTGAAGTTATGTGGTGGAAACAAAGCTTAGAAATGTTTGTGAGATGCCTAACTAATGATGATGATGATGCTAAGTCATGTTGGAACCAAATTCGCTCACCTCCATGAATGGTGGTTTAGTGCAAATTTGAGTAAACTTGAGCAACCTGCAAAACAGTAAACAACCGTGAGCAAGCCTAAGACCACTGATGAGGGGGCTGTGTCACCTAAAGACTCTTCAACGATCAAGTTGGTGAATGATTTTAGGATCAAGCAGTAGGCAAGAGAATTCAAGTGTTTAGATTGCGCTAACATAGATGAATCATAGGCGTGAGTATTTATACCGTAGGGAGAGAGACCTTTTAAGATATAATCCTCGTTCTAAGCCGGGAGAATCCAAAAGGATATCTAGAAATAGATATTGCACCCTCTTAGGAGTTATGATTGCTTGCGACGCACACCATTCCCTAAGTTATAAGAACTCCAAGACTTATAGGATCTGATTGTGTCCATATCCGAATCAGATCACATGTCTTACAGAACAAGCATGGTCATCCAGTGGAGTCGCTAGGACTCCGCTTAGTGCCCCAAAGTAAAGTGATGGTGGCACCGCTACTCCATCTAATACAGCTTCGCTCAAAGCTGGTGAGTCCACAACCAAACTTTTGAAGGAACTGTATTTGGATCAGCCTTACTCCGGCCTTGGAAAATCATGGTCCCACAAGCCATACTAGAAAGAAGAGGCTCATGTGGGTATTCAAGCTAACCACAATGATGTCGAAGATGATGAAATTGTGGCATAAGCTCTCATGCAATTGCGATTGTGTTTTTTTTTTGTCTAAAAATTTAGTTGTGGAAGTGATGTGAGTGATTAGAATTTGTTCAATGTTCATGGAAAATGTTATGAGTTAACAAAGGCATCCAAATTGTTTCTTTATCATAAAATACTATGTTAAGTTATACGCCTTTTTGCTCCATGGTTTTATTTTTATTTTTATTTTTATGGTCCAATCTTCTCCATATGTATGCTAAGTTATATGATCTATTTATTGTAGAATATTAAATTAAGCTTCAAAGTTATTTCAAGAATATTCCAATGACACATGTGATCATTGGTAAATAATTGAGTCCAACAAAACCATTTGTCTTTAAAACTTTATTCTGACAAAGAAAAAAATTTTGTCGAAAAAATAATGATCACTTCCGACAACAACTAATCACCCTCAAAATATAAAAGCATTACCGGAAAATACTAAATCAACTTTGTCAACATGAGTAAACCCTGGAAATAACCATTCTATTTCCACTAAGAACTTTATTCGTCGTTAATATAACTGGCGCCAAGTCTTCCTGCCAAACAAAAGTGCATTTCCAACGAACCTTGGGACTTTTTTGAGGACATTATGTGGGTCAATAATAAAATTTTGTTTCATGCCATGTTACCGATGACCCATATTTTATGGTCGTAAAATGTGCTTTTTACGACGGCTTTTGGGGTCCTCGGAAAATCTTCGTCAGTAATGACTACTTTTTTTTTTTTTTGTAGTGATATTCTTTTATCCCTTCTCAGCTGAAACTTCATCTTCATCGAGTCTAGGCCCCTTTGATTCTCACTAGGACTCTAAACCTAGCCCTATTACGAGATTTATTCATCTTTATCTAATCACATAGGCATTCTGATCCTTGGGACAATTCGTATTTATCCAAGCTATTCTAATCTTTGGCAATTTTAATTTGTATAAGAGTCGACCGAGCCATCCTATACTTAAATCTCTTCATAGTCCTACCTTCATAAGAACTAGGTCGTAATGATCCTATTCTTGAGCAAAAGCCGACTAGCTTGAAGGATACTTACTGGGCTGAGAACCGCGATCCTTGGGGCAACCCATCTTGGATCAAACCGTTATTTCAAGCCCAAACACATGTATATGATCATCCACATGTGTTTGGTTTGGAAATTTCCCTAATATGGTGTAACTTGGGTTATAATTAACTCTACTTGTATAGGATAAGGACATGGATCATGTTGTAATTTATTTCAGTTTAAAAAAAAAAATATTGGGTGACATATAAGTGTTCATAGTGGGAAACTCTATGCCTTCTAGAGAATAACTAAACTACCTTTTAATTGATACATTCCACCTCACAACCAGTATATGTTCCAACGCTGACAACCATTAGGTTATATTCTCCTTGGAAGGAACTTAAAAAAATGTTAGCACGCATTTTGGTAAAAGAAAACGATACATGTGAGATGCTAAAATAGAAAATTCCTTGTGAAACACATTCTATATATTTATAGTTTTCTGGTCTTCGGTGGGCAGGGTCTGGTTATTAGTTTCTATCTTGAAAAGGATCCAAGGCAGACCACAATGTACTTCAACTTGTCAAACCGTCAGTGACTCGGACGTAGAAAAACCAAATTCAAACTTAAGCCAAGGCTAAAAGTCTTTTCTGACTCCTCAAACAGAAAACAGAAGCTAAATTTTTTTAGAAACTAAAAGTTTCTAAAACTTACGTTATCATGCAGTTTGGCAAAGGCTAAACATCTTTGTGAGAGATATTTCTATGTTAACGGAACACGATTTGTTATATCACGTGTCATAATATAAGTGAATATAAATTTTTTTATTTCAAGTATTATGCTATTTATATTATAACACGTGATGTACTAGCTCGTGTATATTGAAAAATCCTTCTACTCTTGTAGGCGCCCAACTTTTGTCGCACCAATCCCCAAAAGTAATCATATGATTTATTGATCGAAGTCGAACGCACAGAGTTTTTCTAGTCTTCTAGATGCATGGATGGAAGGAGGTTTCGCTGATCCATCATATCGATCCCATGTTGTACTTGCATTGCATGGTCCCTCTTCATACAAACATTTAACTAATTCAACCCCTAAATCATGCAGCATTAGAGGTTGATAAAATTGAAAATATAAAAAAGTGGTCCTAGGGCTGCTAAGGTTGACAGAGCTGACTAACTATACATAATGAATAATATTGATAACCTAATAAAGATTTATGATGACTTCTGTGAAGGTGTGACAGTTATTAAGCATAAAGTTGATAATATAATAACAAACAATTAAACAAACAATAGTTAGTGAGTGTGAAAACCAATCAAATTCAAATTTCTATTCAACCCAGACGATTAATACGTTTGCATCCCACGGTGGATTGATGTACTCGAATTATATGGCTGTTTCTGTTTATTAAGGTATCATTTGATAACTATTTCATTTTTTAATTTATTGAAAATTGAAAATTAAAATCTTATTTCATAACTACTTTTAGTTTTTAGTTTTCATACCAAAAATGTAGTTTTTATTTTGATATTATTTTTTTGAAAAAAATGAAAGGTTAAACAAGATTTTAATTTTTTAGTTTCAAAAACATGAAACCAGAAATTGAAATGAAATGATGATCATGTGACCCATTAAATCCACGATTCACAAGGCGAAAACAACTATTCTGGAGACATTCACCTTTTGTCTCACATTTTTATAATAAGTAGCTGATGTGATACAGAGATGATATGACAAAAACAGTTTCAGATTTCGTTTTAGTGACATGCCCGGTTTCCCAGTCTTCTAGTGTCATCAGTTGGAACCTTGCTAGCGAGTCTTCCTTCCAAGATTGAACTTTCTGAATCCTTTAACATTGATATATTTTCCCTGCTTCTGGTTCCTTTAGCATTGATATATTTTTCTCCTAATATCGAAGCTTCTACAAAGAAAGAAATAATCTTACTGTTGCACTTTAGGTATTCAAAATTCTGAATTTTATAAGGTATGCATGTAGTGGGTGCAGCTCAATCAAAAGGAAGATTAGCTGACTATTTACCATCACCAACAAAATCTAACATATCCAATTTAATATATATATATATATTTTTTTTATAGATTTTATATGAGCAAATATTTGGGTTAGACAATCATTTGAATTACAAACCTCTTAACAACGAAATTCGGATTTAGACAAGTAGTCTTTAGGTATTGCATCACATTTTTTAAGGACCATGGGCATCGGGTGTAGACGTACCAAGTAGGAATTAATGTTGTTGCCGTGTCCACAGAGTTTTAGGACCTTATTTGGGTCTTGTTTTTCTTTTCCTCTATATCCTTCGTTACATTACATCTCATTAATACATTGTTTTATGAAGTCGAAAAAGACGAGAAACTTTCTCAGTTGGTAGTGGGATATTGAGCTCCAACATTGTCGGTTATGTTAGTATATAGGGGGATATTATACTTGCATCGAGGCAACGTACATATTTCTTCTCTTGTAAAAATGTGACTTCATCGTATAAATTTAATAATCGAAATTATTAAATTTTTTAATTTTTATTTGAAAATCATACCTACAATAAAAATATTTGAATCGAATATCGTTTAGTCATTCAAAAGTATTAGAAAATAAATGATTCATCAATATGTTTGTTATTAGTACTTACCCCGTCGAACTGTTCTAAATACTTTTGGATGCATAAACCATCTTTAATTCGAATGTTTTTTTTTCTAAGGATGATTTTAAATGAAGATTAGAAATTGAACGATTTCTATTGTAAAATTTATATGGTGAAGATACACTAGCAAAGTGTGGAAGTGCATTCTCCCGATGGGGAAATCCTTCTTAAAACATTTGCTGCCGATTTAGAAATTTATTCTTATGATCAGAACCCTTCACAATATGAAACACTTTGTAAAGATTTTCCCTGTAAATTAATCAAGTGAAACTAAGATCTTTTAGCCAATAAATTATAGCAAATAGATAAATTGTTTGTAGTATGTTTACCAAATAATCTCTTTTCTACAATCTCACATATTACTTATTTTTTATCAAAATAATCTTTACATTATGTTTATTAGCGCCAAATATCGTGAGTGAGCCGCGAAGGATTTTGTAGAGGGATATCATTCCCAATTTATTGTGAAGCAAAATATTGTTACTCCATTCTTGCATTGCAATATCGCATTTTCACTTGCTAAAGTGGCAAATATTCATCCACAAGTCGATAATATGTTGTGGTCTATTTTATCTGACTAGGAGAAAGAGGGCCGGCGGCAAGAGTGGAGAGAGAGAGAGAGAGAGAGAAAGAGAGAGAGAGATGTGTTTGTAGAATTGTAGGGGAATGTGTGTTGTTCTCCCTCCTACATTGTGCCTTTATTTATAGTAATAAAAGGAGAGAAGATATTCCTTCATCCCCAAGGAATACAAGATACA
>JAOTRO020175625.1:0-11832 GCA_028566515.2 Pyracantha coccinea | reverse complement strand
GTTGTCTGTGTCTATGTCTGTCTGTTGTTGCTTAAGTGATGATGGGGGCCAGCGCTGCAAACTTAAACAGCTTGTCACCCCTGTCTGGGTCTATTTGGTTCTACCCAGCAAAATCTTTTTAAGCCTTCCAGGTGAAGCGTGCGTATATCCTGAGGTAAGTTGTCAAACTAGCATAAGCTTTAATGGGAAGTGACACGCTTGCAAACCCTTTCAGTTGTGGCTTGTGTAGCCCTTCAAATGTTGAAATGTAGATTAGAGTGGCGCTTCTGTTAAATGTATTATTGATCCTTTCTGCCTGTGTCTGGTCTCCTTCATGTATAACCTTGTGTTTTTAAGGTTACGGTATAACTTTCCTTGTAGCTGTAAGAGTTTTAGTTAGATTGGAACATGCGTTAAAGACTTGGAAGTGAATCGTTTTTCTTTCTCGACTGATCCCTGCTCATTGTTTTGTATGGATAGTGATTAGGGAATAGGGATAGTTTCTAGCTGAGATAGCATTTGGAAATCTCAGATGGTCTTAAATCAGAGGAAGCTTTAGCTGGATGTCATATTCTTCTATTTTGACTCATGAAAGTGCTTAAACCAGGATTTTGATTCGAGTCACGATTGCAACGGCCCAAGCCCGTTGTTTACATCTCCAAAGGTATGAAACTGAACATTTTTGTTTTTTTTTGTTTTGTTTGAAATGTGGGTGCCAGATAAATTTCAATGAGGGTTTTTGAAAAGCTACGTGGCTAAGCGAGTCTTGGCGGAATCGCTTTTTGGACGAGTCTCGCTAGCACATCCCATTAATGCATAATTCTCGGATTCTTGGTACAGTTAAATGTGAATATCTGGTCTTAATTTTGTTTCCAAGTCTGATGGAGATGGATGCTTGTCTTCACTTTCTGGGTTATCCTGAAATTGTGTTTTGAAGTGACCCAAAGAGCATGGGCTGCAGCAATTGGTAAAGGTTTTGGGTCTCTGTCGGTCTGGCCCTTCAGGTTTCCAGAGGACACTTACCCTTCTGTTTTTGACCCAAACCTTGGCCTCCGCTGGTTGTCAAGTTGCTTACTTGTAACGAAAGCAACGTTTGCGAGCCCAGGGTCTCTGAAATTTAAGGTTGAATATCATTTTCTAATTGATGATCTCATGTAACCCACATATTTTATATTTGTTGAAGACCAATCCACCTCTTGCCCGCTAAAATTAAATATTAGAAAATCGTTATTGCTACTCGAAAATGACGAGTGTGAGGTCTTAGGTTCGAATTTCGAAAATGATGAGTTTGCAACCAATTTGTTCTCCCACACTTAGTGTAAATATATAGTTTGATGGGATTTCTTTTTTCTTTATTTTTTTGGAATTAAGTACAAATAGAACTTCATTGTTGCCGCTCAAAGAAGCCAAAAGCATAAAACAACATAAGCACTGCCGATTTGTTCATTGTTCCCAGTCCTAGTATACGCTTCAAAACATTTTAGAAGTAATGCTTTTATATGTATAGTAGTGATTACTACGTAAGAACATATTAAAAATATTTGGTAGTCAGCTCTTAAGTCTAAACCCTACCACGATATTGCAAAATTTTTAACAACTGTACCAACTTAGTATCGGAAATAGCTCGAAACAACTTGAGTTTGATATTTGCTTCCGATTACGTAACCGTGTTGCCTACACCCCGGGGAGGAAGACTGGTGTCAGTATTTATCATACACGTGGCAGCTCCATAATGAATGACTCATGTTGATCCTGACACAGTAGTCCCAGAAGTCCACGTGTAAGTTGGATATATGCTCCCTCCGTTGACTGGTCACTGGACTGATATTTTCAACTCACACGCTGATAGCTCATGAGTCTGGTCTGGCCCCTACCCAATCACTCCCAAATCCAAATCCAAACCAAACATGTGAATTTTGAGCCTCATTTTCTGGGAAGATTTTTCGGTGTATGTCATTATACAAGTGAAGAGACATTGAAAAAAAAAGAAAAAAAACTCTTTCAACTCGTATAATGACATATAACGCATCTCGTATTCCGAATACTTTGAAAATTTTCTCCATTTTTTAACACCTACTTGAATTTTTCCCAACAGATACTAATTCATTTTTTTACTTCCTACACCAACGTCTTTTGTATTCTTATTTTTCTACATTTTATTCATTTTCCACGTTCTTATTTGATTTGTGCTTACAAAATTGACATTTCTCGCCGAAAATGAGATCAAAGACAAATCCAAGTTGTTGATTGCCAAATTCTATTAGAGAATCTAAACGTTATTGTGATAGATATGACACGTGACATAATAATAGTCACCTATTCTAAATTAATTTAATCCGTTCAATAATTATTAAGTAATTGAATTATACCAAAAGGTTGAATAAATTTTTGTAAATAATTAGTGCCATGATAGTTAGTATTACAATAAATAGAGAGTAAATAATCCATAATAAGTGGTTTAAATTCAAATCGACCAGAATGGATGAAAATGATCTTACAGGCCTCGAAAAGCCCTTTCTTCTCACGATGCCTTCTCTATGCACAAGTCGCCGCCACTGAAAATAGAGACACTAAAACACAGTTTCCGACCTTAACCTATCAATTATCAAACATCTCTGCCGTCCATGTGACAACATGGTCCTGGCCCCACCCATATTCTTCCACATGACTCGCACTCTCCGCCCCCTCCCCTATAAAATATAAATACCCCCCATCTCCCACATGACCAACTGAAACAAAATAGTACAAAAACAACGTTTCACTTCCAATGGCTTCCCATCAAGCCTTTTCATCTTTCTTATTCCTTCTCTGTCTCCTTCAATCCATTGGAGTCGGTTACTCGGCGACGTTCACGCTCACAAACAAGTGCACCAACACCATATGGCCGGGCATTTTGTCGAATGCAGGGACGGACCAGCTACCCACTACTGGATTCGCTTTGGGTCCTGGAGAGTCTAACACGTTCTCTGTTCCCACCTCGTGGTCGGGTAGGTTATGGGGGCGGACGCTCTGCTCCCAGGACTCAAGCACCGGAATGTTCACTTGTGTGACAGGCGACTGCGGATCTTCTGCGGTCGAATGTGCCGGCGGTGGAGCCGCTCCGCCTGCTACTCTCGCGGAGTTCACGTTGAACGGCGCGGGCGGGCTGGACTTCTACGACGTGAGTTTGGTCGATGGGTATAATCTCCCCATGTTGGTGGTGGCCGAGGGCGGGACCGGAGGGAACTGCACGACCACCGGGTGCGTGGTGGACTTGAACGCCGGCTGCCCCTCGGAGCTGAAGGTGACAGCGAGTGACGAGGGCGTGGCGTGTAAAAGCGCGTGCGAGGCGTTCGGGGACCCTCAGTACTGCTGTAGTGGGGCCTACGCTACGCCGGACACGTGCAAGCCGAGTTCTTACTCGCAGTTTTTTAAGACTGCGTGCCCGAAAGCTTACAGCTATGCTTATGATGACGGCACCAGCACCTTCACCTGTGCTTCCGCCGCTAATTTATCATCACTTTCTGCCCTGCTCTTTCAACAAGGTAAACATCTTTCACCATTTTTTTTTGCTTCATACTTTCTTGGATTTTAATGAGATTTAAATCGAAACTTGACCACATTTTTCAGTGTTTTACGTACTTTATTAGTGTTGAATAACCCACTAAACGATTGTATCTCACATTCATTTCAGTGAGCTGTATTTGTTTTGCTGTAATGGCGCGTGACTTGTTGAGCATGAGTTAGTTTTATTATAGTATGATCATTGCAAATAGTAGTAAAACAGGTCTCACGTCGGACATTTTCTTACGGAAAAAAGGTTGTAAATGTATTAAGTCATTTATAACATATTATGCAGCGTTATTGTAGCATCGAAGAATTATATAAGTGAACAAAATTAATATGCAATGTTGCCAAATTGTATGAATAATTGATGAAATTGTTTGTATGCCTAAGTTGGCGAAAATGTTTATGTTTTAATTCACAAGCTGGGTTGTGATTCGACCATTTTTGGATTGTCAGCCAAACGTGTTAAGATGTGGCTGTCACGTTTTGTTTTAATAATGGACATGCATCAATACAAGCACCGTCCTTGCTTTATGATTGCAAGTAATTGGCACAACACGTAACACTTGCTAATTATTTAATTAGTATTTTATTACATTATCTTTATTATATTTATTTTTAAAAGGTGTTGATTTTTTAATGAATTTTTGGCCGTGGGTTTTGCAGTGTGAAGTCGTCGAATGGGCAGGTCCCTGGTGCAGTCGATGTCTCAGCTAGTTTACGTAATACGATGCCCAACTTCGTCGTTGTGGCCGTCACTGTTATGGCGGTAGCTTGGCGGTTGCTGCCGCTATTTTGATTCTCTGTAGCAAATTTCACACTAAAAATATCTCATCGGAGATCCGACCTAACAGTTCGACTATCGAGATTACGTGGTGGGCCCAAACATTGACATTTTCTGAAAGCCGACGCCGGAGGAAATGGGCCCACGATTCCATCGGAGTTACAACTTTTCATGTGGGTTTATACGGCGTCGAGCAAAGCCTATGGTCCCATGTCTGCAACTTTAGTAATACGTACAAACACATACACACTGTGATGATGTGATCCACGTCGTCTGATTATAAAAGGACAAATCACGAGCGTTACTTTTGCTGCCATAATCACGAAGGGTTTTCCATTTGTTTTTTCTTAATTATTGTCGATTTTCGGATTTTAGATTGTGATGTAAATCATAATTATATAGTAGAGGAGCAGATATAATTAGTAGCTGGAAATGTAATTCTTTTGCTGCTACATCCAACAATACGGGTTAATGTTTTTTTTATTTTTATAATATGTTATCCGAGTTGGTATTTTAATTTTTATTATTTTTCTTTTGTTCGTGGTGTTGATGTGATTTCCAATTTGATTTATCAGAAGTTGACTGCATGTATATATATGCCTTAGTTTGTTGTTACATTCTTGTTACGAAGCATTTTATACGCATTTAATTAGTAGCTTAATTGTGCTTCGTGATGCAACATGCATCATGCCTGTTTTTGCTTGATAGTATCACGTAGTGGTGACAAATCAATTCAATAGATTGTTAATAGGTCTTATTAAGATTCATTTAGTTTGACTTCACTTTACACTATCACCAACACTAGCAATCTCACTTCTATATGATGGCGATACTAAATTAAATGTGTTTAAAGAGTACTCACTAAAAACAATGGATTAATTTGCCACCTCTACTATCCAAACGTAAGATCCATGCATAAAAAATGAAAGGAATGATAAGATGAAGTAGTTGATATGCCTGTTTTAGTCAGCATCACGGAAGCCCGAACAAAATCTGATCATGGTGTTATTTCACACTTTTGTTTGTTGATGCCTGTTTTGGTTAGCATCACGGAAGCCCGAACAAAATATGATCATAGTTTTATTTCACGCTTTTGTTTGTTGACCTAAACAGTCATCAACAAAGAGCATGTTAACAATTAATTAACAAACTATCAAATATGTGCAACTAATGTTGATTCCAAAGATATGTTGAACCATCAAGTTGTATAAGACACTCCTTCAACCGAACAAAATGATATCCTTAAAGCCCTATAAACTAGAGGATGTTATTTGATAAATAATGTGGTATCAGTCAACTCCTCTAATACTTTAAACAGCTGAAGTGAGTAGATAAAAACTGCTTTTGCAACAATTTCTTGTAGATAAAAAGGTTCGATCAATTAAGTAGCTTTTACACCTAGACACTACAACGCTACATGCACGAAAGTAATCCAACTTGGCTATGCTCTTTTCGATTTCTAATTTCTATTCATTTATTTTTCTTAAAAACTTTAATTCCAAAAGTTGCAGGATATAATCTGTAAAGCTTTATATTCTTTCTAGCTAATTTCCTAAAACTTTCTTTTTTCCTGATAAAAAGACTTTTAACACAAACTAGGACAAACAAGCCAGATCACAGCTTAATTAGTGTACGTGTTGAATAATTAAGTTAAGATTCTAAACATCTTAATTAGTCACCTTAATTATAATCAAGATTTTGTGTTGAACAAGTTACAAAAGATTCTTTACTCGTGATCAAATAAAGAAAATGTTCACATTGACTTCGTTGACGTGATAAAAATACGACCTAGGAGGAGTATCGGTA
The DNA here is from genome assembly GCA_028566515.2 of Pyracantha coccinea. NCBI lineage: Eukaryota > Viridiplantae > Streptophyta > Magnoliopsida > Rosales > Rosaceae > Pyracantha > Pyracantha coccinea. The sequence continues at coordinate 5,717 of JAOTRO020175625.1, read as the reverse complement.
GGACCATTCATGCACATACACATTGTAAGGCAAGTTAAACGTGGACTTTTTCATGCAAACGCAAACCATTCATAGGAAAATTAAAAAAATTCATATTCAAAGAGACCGTTTGATAACTTTTTCATTTTTAGTGTTTATATTCACTTTTCACACTTGAGATGTGAGGAAAATTTATGTGTAAGAAATGCGAGGGTGAAGAATTATGATGGGATATATATACTCTTCATCATCCCTCGTTTCGCTATGCATTTGCCTTCTATCACCAGTAGGAAGTGAAAACCAAAAAATCCAAATGTTCCCCATATTTTAGTCTCAGGCTCCTTTTTCTTCCAACTTTGGAGAGGAAGAAGCTAATACGCATCGAATTATTGCCCAGCACATGGAATAAATACTAAACCAAAAAAGTTATGACATGACAAGTGAGATAAGATGATAGAGATATATTCTCAGTCGCAACGAAGTTTTTTCTCCTACTACTCAGTGAAAACTTGAGAACTCAAGTTTGGCTATGCCTTTACGCAAGGTATATATCTTATCTCTGTTGAAAACATGGATCTATTGTTTCATATGTGCATTTATGCGTTGTAATGCTGTACTTAGCAACTGAAAAGTTATCGTTTCACACTTGATTTTCTTAGCCTTTCCTTATAGTCATCCAACATACTCACTTTCATTCTGACTGTGAATTTTGCCTAGTGCTTTGAAAATTCTGGTGGCTGTGTGTGAATAGAAAAAAAAAGTATATATAAACGACCAGCTTTTCTAAAGCAAATTATATTTATGGACGGGTGATTGAAAAGCAAGTTTTAACCTGTGATGGGCTTTTTAGCATACATTTTAGTGGGCTGGGATGGAAAAATTAAGTTCAATACCACCTCTTAGACCATCTCTAATTTTTGAGCTAAAACTCAAAAACAAAAAAAGCAAAAAAAATATTTCCGCATCTTCAAAAAAAAAATTTTCCTACATCCATAAAAACAAAAAAAAAGTAGCTAATCAATAACTATTACAATAAAAAAAATATAAAAATAAAAATACAGTGACCTTTATTCTATTCCAAAAAACTTTTCTATCTCCTTCCTTAATCTTACGCCAATCCCTCCTCAACGGGAGATTTCTGTAGTCTCTAACCTCTCCTGCTACATGTCTTGAAAAAGTATTAGAATTTTCACTAATACATTTTCCGGACGAATTAAACGAGCAAAGCTGTTTCGTCCACTTGGGAATGGAGGGTCCGCGCCTCCGTTGAGATGTTCCTTACGAATAAAAAAAAATACAATTACAAATCATGAAACAAATGTAAACACAAAAAAAATCGAAATTGATAATAACTCAAAAAATAACCTGCTTCGAACTCCTCCTCTTCGCAACCAAGTTCCTCAGAATGTTGATTTTCACCAGAATTCTCCATAAAGAAATTTAGTGGAAGAAGAAGGAAGGAGTATGGCTGAAACGGAGGAAGGTTTAAAGCTGAAATGGGAGAAGGAGAGGGAGTAAACGAGAGAGAGAGAGAGAGAGAGAGAGAGAGAGAGAGAGAGAGAGCAATGTATGAGAGAAATGGAAGCACGGAATCAATGTGAAAGATGTGGTTTAAATATGAATGAAAACCTAGCGTAGGTTAATACCGACACAAGGTAGCAGCTGCGTCGAAATATGAATATATTACGTCGCTCAAAACCGACACAAAGACTAAAAAAGTAGGTAGTGTTGAAATATTGGAGTTTGCGTCGGTTAAAACTGACACAAATACTGACAAAAGTAAGTAGTGTCTGACATGGGAAAACGCAGCCTGACACCCTTGCGTCGAATTTGTAGAAATTACGTCGGTTTTGATCCGACGTTATACTGACAAACTTGAAAGGGTGGCAAGTGGTCACGAAGTTGTTGAAATTGCGTCGGAATAAGGAGACTCTGCGTCGAACTGTTCAGCCTTAGCGTTGGTAAAAATCGACGCTATATCTGACACAAAAAAAAAATTCAAAATCTATGTTGCTTAAACCGACGCAGGATTTAAAATATTTAAAAATTATATTTTGTGTCACCTATAAGCGACACTAAAAATTTATGTCACTTAAAAGCGACACTATTTTATTTAAAGCAACACAAAATTTAAAAATTATTAAAATATGTGTCGGTTAAAAGCGACGTTAAATCGTTATGCCGGTTTAAAAGCGATAGTAAATCCGACGTAATATTAAATTAGTGTCGCAACTGTATTATCTGCCATTATATTATATTAAACTGACACAATATACTAACACTATAAGGCCATTTTGTAATAGTGTATTCTTATCCCTACCTAGCACGAGGCCTTTTGGGAGCTCATTGGCTTTGGGTTCCATCGGAACTCCGAAGTTAAGCGAGTAGCGCACGAGAGCACTCCCATGATGGGTGACCCACTGGGAAGTTCTCATGTGAGTTCCCAGAAACAAAATCGTGAGGTCGTAGTCGGGGCCCAAAGCAGACAATATCGTGCTACGGTGGTGGAGCGAGCCCGGGATGTGGTGGACCCCGGGCCGAGATGTGACAATTTTAATGTAACACTTGGAAATATATATATATATATTATAGAAGTAAGATTATTTAAGTTAAAAAAAAAAAAAAAAAAAAAAAAAGACCAAACAAAACAATCAAGGATGAGCTAACGTGTAGCCATCCCAAACCTTTCTTCTTCTTCCCAACCATCACACGGTGGGGGAGCCAAAGGAATCAGATTATGTCCATAAATGTTGGGGGTGATGTGGGTAGTCTAGAGGGAGTGAGTAAGCATTCTAAAGCAGAGATACAATGATGGGATTAAAGGGAGTATTTCTCACTCTCACTGAAGAACTAGAGGAGAGTGAGAGGTTTTGGAAAGGGAAAAGTAGGAAATCGGAAGAGGGGAGCTAAGAGGGTGCTGGTGTGTTCTTCAATTGGTACAAAAGGTTAGCTTAAATTTGTTAATTCTCTATTTTCTTACCACTGCAACTTTGATTTCTAGAAAACTGCAGTTCATGAGCCTCACTTTGGCTCTTGATTTCTCTCAATCCAATACATCTTCTTAAAGAGTCTTCTTATATATTTGAAATTAGACATGACAAGGATCAAAGCCCAATTTATTTCATCGATTTTGGTTGAGATCTTCTATGGAAAAGTATGATTTGAAAATGTGAAAAAAATCTGGAAATCTGCAGATTTTCTACAGAAAAACTGGTCGTGAACTCAACTTTGGAGTTTGATTATTTTCTTCTCTTAAATCTGTTTTGAGAAACTCTTAGTAGATTAGAAACTAGGGTTGTTAAGCTTTAAAATCCAAGTAATTTCATCCTTTTCCATGGAGTTTTGAGGGATGAAAATGGGGTCACAATATGAGGACTTGAGCTTGGTTTCTCATGGGGTTGTGACAAGGGTATATTTGGGTAAATTTTTAGCAGGCTGAAATTGAATCTTCATTCCAGTTTTATGCTAACTTTTATTGTCATTTATGTGATGTTAGGCCTGGGAGTGACTCCGGACACTTCGGAGGCTTAGAGAGGTATTATAGTTAGTTGGACACGAGGTAGGGGCTCTATTTCCCGATGATAGTTCTATATCATATTTAATCTTTGTGATATTAGTAATTACACCTACTGTAGTAGTAATGAAATGATTGGATGGAATTGAATCAGTTGATTGTCTTGGCTATGTTATGGGCTGATAGTTTCCTCTCTGGTATATTTGATATATTGACTTTGGTAAATGTTGTTATGTTTTGATGAATGGTTAAACTATGTAAAATTGTTGGATTGATTATGTTGAGGTTTACTTTGTGCCTGTTAAACTAAAATGCTCAGGTTGCATTACATGTTACAGAGTTAAGTGTTGGGTTGTGAAAACTTGGTTAAGCAAAGTGTTGAAAGCTTATATATGTTCAAGCGTAGGGTGAAGGGTTTGAACATATAGTTGGGCGTCAGGGGAAGGGGTCATGTTAATGAAACTGAAACTACTAATAAAATTCGGGGTTAAGGGAGGAATGGGAGTTAATTTATATTTTATGGTATTCGGAACCAAGTGGTATAAGCATGGTATGAGACATGCAGGTTTGGATGCCATAAATATAAGTTAGCAGGATTAGAAGGGAGTGAGTTCATGTGTACTTCTTTGTCATATCATTTGTATATTAAATGTGGTTTGATGCTTGACACTTTGATTAATTGTGATAAATGAGCTTGAAGGAAATATGGTTCCTACTGAGCTTAAAACGCTCACACCCTAATCCCTATTGCAGGGACTAGTATGGAGGAGCCTGTTGATGATCTGTCTCTAAACGACTAGTTGTACTTTATGTGTTTTTGGTTTCTAGTTGTAATTAAAATAAAAGGGCTTTGTATCCTGAAAAGGGTGTTGTAAGAGTTGAACTCGTTAAACTCATGTTGTATGAAATAAGTTCATCTAAATGAACTTTTAAATGGCTCCAGTTTTATCATGTTTCCGTTGATATATTTTAATTCATGCTCTAATTTGATTATACATCGTACTTTTGAATTTGGAGTGTGACATTATGGTATGCTGCAAGAACAATAAATTGTAAAATAAAATAGTCAAGTGTTCGATTAAAGAATATTTTTTTAAATGATGCGAGTATCAATAACAATGTAAAAGCTTTTGGTAAACTTTAATGTAAAAATGCTATAGTTGTGTTTACTGATAAAAAAGAAAAGAAAAAAGGCTTGGTAGTAAGGTAATGGCGACAACAACAGTGGCAGCAACGAGTGTTGAAGTGATAGGTGGTGGCTGTCACTTTGTTTCCTTTTAGAGAAAATATGTTTGTAAAATGATAAACAATGTCATTTTTACAAAATGAAGAATGTATAGGAATTGAAAATATTCATGAACAACTTAGCTATACTTTTAGTGAAAGCAACTTCCAAAACTAACCTACTTGATAATTTTAAAATAACCCTAATATTTTATTTTTACTAAATATTTTTTATTATTTGACTTTAGTAAAGTAGCTTTTCAGTGGAAAATAAATAGCAATACCAAATTGTCATGTCATCTAATGTGACACGTGATTTTTACATGTCACGTTAATAAATGAATTTATTTTATTGAGTATTGGTTGTGTGCATCACTTGCTTCATTAAATGATATACCGATATTGATTAGCTCTTGAACGTTTTTATATACATATAATTAAACGTGATGATGTGATGAGTATCCTAATATATTCTAGATGATGGTATGGAGAAATGGAGAGAGTTAAAGATAGGGTTTGGTTGGAGCCTTTGGAGGGATGAAAAAATCGTTTTGACAAATGGGAGGAAAGAGTTGGATGAAATTAAAGTCGAAGACAGGTGTTGTTCCAGTTGTCATTTACAATGGAGCAAACCAGGGAAGGTAGCTTCCAAATTCCAGAAAATCCGTTGGAAACGTAAAGCTTCATGCACTCTCTACAACCACCGTCTTGGACGCTTCCTCTTGTGAAATTATAATTACCAACGTGCCATTTTCCTGCTTATTCCGAACAATCATTAAAGCCCAGTCGGGTGGACTCAGGCCCAAACGTACGAGTCCAAACGGTGTCTCAATTAGGCAGATGAGCGGCCCAGGCCCAAGTATTTAAAAACATCCCGTCACTCAACTCCGCCGTTAGATTTTCAACAATAATTGGGAAAGATTATGGGGACTACTCCTGATCCAACGGTGGATATTGCCGCAAGGATGCTTATCTAGAACTAGCGGATCCCTTATCCTAC
>JAOTRO020175609.1:1244-11834 GCA_028566515.2 Pyracantha coccinea | reverse complement strand
GTGAATGGTGACCTGCTTATGTTGGTCATGTCTCGTCGAAGCGCATCGTCAGTAGCCTCGTTGTGCTGGAAATTGTATAATCGTTCAGTCAAGAGCCTCTCAACTTCTTCTTGATTTTGCCTATGATGGGGCAGTGGAACTTTCACCTGCCCACGGTCATGACCTATTAGTCTAGGCCGTTCTTCCCTATGCTCGACTCGTCTATGCTGTGGTTGTGGTGCATGTGGCACGTTCATGTCAAGCAAACGGGGTGTTTGCAAGCTGTCGGTTAAACTAGAGCCAGATTGAGTGACTGCTTCTCTCCGTCTGTTGTGCTGCTTACTCCGATATGAGGTGAAGAATGCTTCTTGCGAACCTCTTTGTGAATGAACACTTCGTCTGGAAGGTTGTCCATGTTGATAATCGGAGTGTGGCCTCAACCATGAACGTATACTCATTCATAGGCTTGATCGAGAGTGCACACTCCTCCGCGCGCTAAGACAAGAGTATACATTATCCCGAAGGCCCAAGCAGGAGCCTAAACTACTAGAACGCTCGAATCGTGGCTAGTTAAGGGGCTGATTACCGGGGTGCTGCTTAAGAGGTTCGTCGTCTGCCTTTGTCATGCTTCAGCACACATCGTCTAGGGCACGTTGCATCTCGGTGCGCTACAAGAGCTAATTTACCAAGGTCGTCTGTTATGCGAGGATTTTTATCAGTTATATGACTTATTAAGACAAGTGTGGTTCGCCATACAAGATAGAAGGGATTGGATGGCGGGTTTCTCCATAAGTGGTAGAAATATAGTGGACTCTGGAATGATATTTGAGTTGGGAAATGTCAAATCTGCGGAGAAATAAAGTGAAAATTCCCCCGGTTCAATCATTGGCCTAGAAATATGAAGCCGGGACGGTTGAACTGGTCTTGGATTGATTCAGGCTGCTTGGAAGGCCGCCGGAGTGGCTGGATTTTGAATTAGGCTATTGGAGGGGGTTGGATCATTGGTGTGGGCTAGGACACTTGCGATGCGCGTGGGCGCGAGGCTTGGGCTTGGCTCGGGTGCGCATTAGGCTCGCACCAGGTTGTGGCTCGGGCCAACTCTCCTTAGGCCTGGGCCCATGCAGTTTGAAGTGGCGCATGGCATTGGGCTGCCTTTGACTCGACTTGGGCCTACTCGCCTTCGGTTTGGACCCGTGTGGGCTGGAGTGGCCCGGCTTGGGCCGTTGCCTCGGCAACTACAGTTGCAGCTTGGGCTTATCTACTTTAGGCCGTGTTGGGCTCCCTTGTGGCGTGGGCTAGGGCTCGCTGTTGCAATGCGGCATGGGCCTGGGCTTGCAGCTGCAAGTTGTCTCATTCACCGTGGGCTTGGGTTGCGCCAAGGGTTGCTATGGTGGTGGCTGCTATGGTGGTGCCCCGTGGGGGTGGCGCCGCTCCACTTGCCACCGCGTTGAGCCTCGTTGATCGACGTGGTCCAAATCCTTGAATGTTCGTCGTGGAATTTTTATAAATAAAAATTCCAAGAATAACAACGTACGAAAATCTACAAATGAATAAGAAAACGAAAAACCTTGAATGCGAGAGTCTTTTTTCAAGCGTGTGAATCAAAACTCTCAATGAAAGCACCAATTTGTGGATGTAAATTTCCGGCTTCCTGTTCTTGGACAAAATTGCACCTGCAAAACAATTAACACCTATGGTCAAGACCAAGAGCCTCGCTCTCCCACGATGAATGGGGGGAGCTTTGGCCGAAGAACCTCTGATGCCAAAGTTAGAATTTGAGATAGAGTATTTAGAGAATTTTATGAGAAGAATGGACTTAGGTTTTTTTTTTGGAGAAAATGAAGCTATATATAGGGGTGTGGCTGGCCCTATTAGGAGAATTGGGACCGGCCACATTTGGTTATTTTGTGAGATTGATTGCAAGATATTATAGAAATAATATCTTGCAATTACTTTAGGCAATTAATCAATTAATTAGATAATTAATTAATTAATTATTTTTGTGGGTGAAGATTTGATGAGGAGTGATGGGAGGGTTTAAAAGAATACCATTTTGATCACCTTTGACATCAATTGTGCCGTTATTGTCCGTTGCATGCGCATGGGAGTCCATGTATGCCTCAAAGGTAATTTTGTCTTTTTAACCCAAAAGTTCACTTGTCGCTTCTATATTTTTCTTGATTATTTTTTGCTCCACAGGTATGGTTATGAATAATCCCCAATGGTTATTTGGGGTTACGGATATGGTTAATTTTTATGGTTATGTGAATAATATAGCATTTCCATCTCAAAACCAAACTGTTGCCAGCCATTTCCACAAGCCAATTCATGCTGGAATTGCTCAAAATACACTGCCATATTGTCGCTAAGTGTATCGGAGAAGGAGACCTGTAAATTGGCCACAGAGGTTTCTAGAGGTGACAGTACACAAGCATCCATAGTTGAAAAACGGGTGGTGGTAGTGTGGAGAGGCATGCACAGAACGAAAACCAGGACCGCAATGGATGATAACAATGATAAGTATTAATTTATTGGTCTGATTCAACCTTAACCACAACAATGAAGGTATGAAAGAGAAGAAGGAGAAGAAGCCAAAATAACAAATTGCATTTTAAAATTGACAATTGGGACACTTCTAACAAACTAGCCACATGGGCCAATTGACAATTTGGATGCTTCTACCAAACTCAGAACATGACAAAATAACAAATTAGATTTTAAAATCCTTAATCTAAGTGATTAAGTATATCACAGGTCATATCACTCAGCCTTGAAGAAACACAGCGACATCCAAGCGTTCGTCTTCGGCGTGTTCTTTTTGTAACCATATTATTTATATGGCTTTCATTTTAGTTTATAAACGAGTTTACTTTTTCAATTTCTTCGTCTTCGTCTTCGGCTTGGTCTTTTTTATATGGCTTTCATGTTAGTTAATAAAAGAGTTTTTTTTCTTTCAACATCTTCGTGTTCGGCTTGGTCTTTTCCGCATTGCCTCGATCGTCTTCGTCTTCTCCTTAAGGTAATTTCAACTTTATTATTTCAATTTCTGTGTCTGAATTTCCATTTTTTTTTTGTAACAGTTGAGTTTGATTTGTAAGAAATGAGTAGATTAAAGGCTGATAGTAATGCTTCTAATGGTTGAGATGCTTGATGGAAGGCTGAGGAAATTACTAAGGTTGCATGGATGGTGATGCTGGAAGCTTAGAGTATTCTGGGCTAACTGGAACTCTCTGGGCTTATATTTTGGGTGGTTCTCTCTTCCTGTGTTTCTCCTATCTCTCTCTGTATTACTTTAAAAATCACCCTACTCTGTAATGGCTTCTCCCTCCTTATGTAAGTGAAGGGTTTTCCTCTAGGCTTCAAAGGAATCTTCATTTGTGGCTTGGTCTTCCCCTCCTTTCTCCCTAGCCCTCAAATTATTCCCATTTTGATGTAAGATAGTTGTACTGTTGAAACCTGCAGTTTGCTTCTTCCTGAGACTTGACTTTCCCAACGGTGGGAAGACTATCTCATTGAAGTGACAATATGCAAATGCGCGGTAAATAGATCACATGAAAGGGCTCTAAGGGAGCTAGTGTGAAGGAGAATCGTAATCGACAAAGATTCACAACCTTCTGTGAGGACCTATATTGGTACATTACGGTAGCACAACTTGGCACATGGAATGCACACCCAAATACGTAAATATGAAGCGTCAGGTTTGTACCCAGTAACCAACTGTAATGTCGAAATGGTTAGGTGGCAATGGGCCTCAAGGCGAACCAACATAACTGTGTACAAGATTGCATAGCCCTAGGCAGAAACTGAAAGCTTGGTGCGTTCACCAAGGTCTGGGCGATCATTTAAATTCCGCTTTATGATCACTATGTGAGGCTATGTGGGGTGAACATGGGAATTCAATGTTCAATTATTAACCCAAAACAAATGCAATACTTATCGAAAACCTTCGATATAAACTCTCCGGCACTATCTAGTCTTCTAGACTTTATGGGATAATTAGGGTGGTGAACCTTTATAATCGGCCAGGAGGTTTAGCAGCAATGTGTGTGGACAAACATGTGACCAGTGTGTCGATTCATCAACCAAAACCATAAGTATTTATATGGTCCGTATTTTGGTTGGATTAATCCACATATATTCCCTTGAATCCACTATGAAAAGAGGGTCATTTCGTATCTTTGCTAGGGATGATTTAGAAAATCATATTCCCCCAACGAGCAGGCTTGGCAAAGTGTGCTTGTAGGCACAAGATTCTTACTTTGGGTAAGGAGATGTGTTGTAGCATCATTGTTTGACCTAAGTGTCCTAAAAAGTCATGCTAAGGCAAGTAAATTGCTCGAATCACTAGGTTGTAGGCCGGCCACATATGGCATGTTCCCTAGTTGGGAGACAACCTATTGGCCCCAAAGCAAAGCTTCAGGCTCATTTTTGGAGGTGGTGCAAAGATATTACACTCTATTTTCTTCAATGGTTTCATTCATGATCATTGTTCTCTCGAATATCCTTAAGACTCAATGACGTTCTTCTGAAATGGGGAGAGTATAATGTCTCTTAAATGGTAATTTAGTACCATTCATACAATAAGGAGCATGCCAATGCTCTTAATCAGGTTGGATAGACTTGAAGTTGTTGCTAGAGATATGATTTAGGTATAAAGTATCACATTCATCCAGACAACTAACTTTCCCACATTCGTACCTAATCACGTGTTTAATTGAATTTGGTCACATGTATACAAGGAACATGATTCAATTAACTCGTATTCGAGGACAATATCAAAAAGATTATCCATAACTAAAACAAACACCAAACTTGAATCCAAAAAACATGGAAAAATGTTCATAAAGTAAATGGTTTACTAAAGGGATTCAACCAACAAGGCCATTCATGTCAAAAATCTGCTCTTCCAACGATATTCAGTGGAGCAAAATTAGTCTCACATATTGACTACTAGAATGGTACTCCTTAATGACAATGGTAGGGACACAAACAAGTGCATAACCAATGATCTATTCTATCAAGACAGAAGTAGATTCTATAGGGTTGAGGTTCCGGAATATTATCCCTTATTCGAAGTTTTAGGTCTTAGGTGCCAAGTATCATGCTTCAGGCATGATGCCACACCTTGGTTGGCCCTGATTCTACCATACGTTGTAAAAAACAAACTTGAATTTGGATTGTGAGAGAGATAGACCCATACTTGGGTTCGGTAAGCTCCAACCAAAGCTGGAGGGGTATGTTCAATAGACATCTGCCGAAGCAGAGCAATACCATTTGGAGGGGTTTATATCGCTTGATAGACTTCAGCCGAAGATGGGTCTATACCTTTCTCTCACACTTGTGGTAGTAATCAGATCTAAGAATTTGGTAAACTTTCGCTTTCTGCACTGCTGCTTCAAGAACGAGTCACCAACATGGAAGAATGAGAAAAGTATTCTCTAGTCAAAATTCGATAAGATTTATAAACTTTAGAATTGTACTCATTCATGAATGTAATCATGGTGTGCTTCATGCAATGTCTTTCATGGTTAAACAGTCCGCAGGAGCGAACCAAATAGCCATGGAATCCTCGTCCGGGAGGTACTTCCGTTTATAGTGCTTTGGGCATAAGTTTCGAATAAAGATCATGGCGGAGGATTATTTAGCTCTTCCATGCCATTGTTGGCTTCAATGATTACTTACCTTCTTGATAGTCAAGTGGAGATTCACATCTTGTACCCCACATAAAGTGGTTTTGGTCAAGAAACATCCAAATCAGTAAAATTGAACTTGTTACGGTACAACAATCCACTGAATGGAGGGAATAAGATTATGATTGGTGCTATAGAAAATAAAATATCTATAAGCATCAAAGTTAGAACATTCGGGTTCTAAGACACGGTTTACATGAAAAAGTCGAATTTTCATGGGTGTATTGTTTTATGAAAACTACAAGTTTCAAAGGCACTAAATTCGAAACTATAGGTCCAAGTTTAGTTATGAACTTCTGGTTCATACAAATGAGGTACCTGTAAGAACACAAAATACAATGTACAACTAAATGTAGTGGATTTGGGTTGCTTCAGAAACTCAAGTGTGAGTGCTTTGGGACTGCGAAAGGGAGTCAACGGTTCAAAGAAAAGAAATAATTTATTGAATCGTTAATTGCCAAAAATTGAACTGCAGGTCAATAATTTTGGATTAATTATCAGATTAATGGACTGATGGTCACTGTAATTAATTCCATAGATCGTAACCATTCAGGTTTGATCGTAGAAGTAAAAATAATAATAACATTTAGGTTAAAATTATAGCCCAATCTCGGTGGGCTTGGGTGCTGTGTGTGAGGCAAGGCCCCAAAAGGGGTTTAATGGGCCACGGCTACGAAGCAGCCCAATCATGGTTGCAGGGCATGTGCTGTGTGTTTGGGATAGGCCCAGTAGCAAAGCTGCTGGTTTATGGGCCATAAAAGGCGTGGGTGCACAGGCCCATCACAGAGCTAGCCTGGGATGGGTGCACGCGAAGCCCAGCGAGAGTTGGCTTCATTGTGGGCCGGTTCTAGGCAAGCCCAGCCATAAAGCTTGATAAGACGGGCCGGGTCTCGTGCAGGCAAAGTCCAACAAGTAAAGCTTGCTAGCTTGATGGGTTGAGACAAGGACATAGTCCAGCAAAGGCTTGCTGGCTTGCTAGAGTGGACTCAGGGCTTCAGGCCTGTGCATAAAACAACCCAGGGCAAGGCCTAGTTGTGGTGTAGTGGCAGGAAGCTCATGGGCTTGCTGCGAGAGGTCCATGGCATCGAAACAACGCCGTCCTAACTATGGCATGGTTGCAAGCCAGCCAACGTGGCTCGGTGATGCAACGTGGAGCCGCTGCTCAACTGGGAAAATCTCAGATTTTTTTTTCGAATTCTAGGGTTAAAAAAGCCTAATTGCTTCTAAATTAATTTTGATGCTTTGACTTACAAATTCCACATAGCATAATTGCGTGTTGCATGAACAAATATATATATTGAAAAGAAAGGAGGGGGTTCATGCATCAAGGGGAATGTTTTCATGCTTCATAGTCGTTTCAAATATCTTCTTTTATTTTAAACGTACTTGATTGGCAGAAAACTACAAAAGCCTTTCAATTTGTAGAAGATCATTCTCAGAAAGCCGGAATTGCATCTCCAATGCATTGTATCACTTTCAACAAATAAAAAATTAAATTGAATGAATAGCATGCAGATCAATTTAATAAAAGAATAAATTAATCATAAAAAGAATGATTAAAACGTAATACTCCCCTGATTGAAGAATAAACTCTCTTTAGCGCAAAGTCAAGAACGTGCAGATAACGTGTTGTAGGCATAATTTACTGAACAATTATGGAGGCCATAGAGAGAGGGGGTGCGGCACATAGAGAGAAGAGAGAGATGTATAATTGTGAGGTGTCTATTGTATCACCCCATTATGCCTTTATTTATAGTCGTAGGGATGGTTAAATCGTTACCCTAATAGGATTACAACTCTAATAGGATAATATCTATCCATAGAGAATACTCCAAGATATCCCTAGACACACTATGATTTACACAATCACATTTCTAATCTAATAGACTGCAACATTATGCTTATTATTTTCTAATTTATATTTTCTACTTGACTAATAATAAGATCTACAATACTATTGGCTTGTGGATTTTCTTCACTATGCAAAATATGATTACGCTTTCTGTTGACCCTAAAAACTACCGGGCCTATGTGGCGAGCAGGCCAAGTAACTAATGAGCTAACTACGTCCTTCAGTCTTGTACGGGGCGTGCCAACTCGACGGCCAAGCTCGGCCGGTGAGTAAAATTTGTTGATGTTGCGTTGGGTGCACGGCTGATTTCTGTGTCTTGCGATTGCGGCCGAGGAAGGAACAATTCTCGGCCATCTGGTTCTAGAGCCTACTAGTTCTGCGAAGTTCACAAATCGTCGGTGCTAGATTCGATCACAGTGATTATATTTGTAAAAGTATAAGCACGCCGAATTAACACCAGAGCATAAGGGCACAAATACTCAAAACAGATGTATATCTTGACGGTGAATGTGGTTCGGCCGTCAGAATGCCGAACTCGAAAACCCACTTGTGAGTATCCAATCATAAACAACTCGGCGTTCAATGTGCCGAGCTTAGTAACCTGTAACACCTCACTTCACCGAGAAGGCTGATGAGATAACCTCTGCCAATAAAGACCCGAGAGTCCTTCTCGACCGAGACTTGGATAGATAACCAGTCGGCCCCTTTGCAGTGCTGTTTATCCAAACTGAAGGTGCTCCGCAGTCGGCTAGTTCTACGGTGATAGTGTTATTTATCCAAACTGAAGGTATCACCAGTTGCCTTCACAGTGTTGTCTTACAGGCTGAAAGTGTGTTGGCGAGAAAGGGGAGAGGAATATAGAGAAAAGGGGCAAGGATATAGAATTCTCAAGGTTGTTGAGAGGTTTCGCGTAAAGCGAGGGTTTGCGCAGGGTAGGTTTGTGTGTTGAGTTGTGGAGAGCTCCTAAATGGTGCTCTTCCCCCTCTATTTATAGTGGCAAACCTAATCATATTCGGATCAGGACTCCAACCTTGACTCTATCTTATCTCGACCAGTCCTCATTCCATTAGGACTTTGAACTTAACCTTCTTATCAACTATATTCATTTCCGGGTCTGGCTGAGAATCCTCATTGCACTAGGGCTTTTTATCCCTTATCCTAATAGAACTTAGCCAGCTCTAATTGGTCGGCCCATAAACTCACCGACTCTCAAAATCTTCAAACCAAGTCCTCAGGCCAAGAACAATCTCACCCTCGGCCCAAACCAATAATTTGGGCTCAAACATTGCCCCTCGCTTCTGAGGTCGTCGACCAACAACCCTAGGTCGATTCTCGGCCTTGAAGAAGTGAAACCAGACTCCTAGTATTTCAAAGAATTCGAATACTCCATCTTCCTAGGTGTATTTATGAAGCACGATTGCACAATCTTGAACTCGTCAAACTTCTCGCCAAGTGTCCTCTTCTCAGCGTGACTTGAAATGTCCTTCCATCATTACCACCTCAATCTGCGAGATTCTTGGATTTTTTCGAGATGTGCGGATGCCCGAACATCCACCAACCATCACACTTGTCGTCGCACGCCATCGTGCAATCTTGATTCGCAAACCTTTTGGTATCCCTGAGATCGTGCGAATACCAAAATGTTCTTTCCTCATAAAGATCTGCAGTTACAACATCATCATGACTCCTCAATCTGCGAGCCTTTCGGTTCCTCTTCCTGGATTTGTTAATACTCTCCGTTACGCCGTATTTATTAACGACCTTCCCAATTAATTTCATCTTAACTTTTAAAATCAATCGCTTGATCTTTCCTTTCACACGTCTATAAATACCCGGAATTCTATTATTCACTTTTTACGCTTTTAAATCTTCCAAAATTTCTCTTGTTCAGAAAAACAGAAACCTCTTAAATTCTACCCAGAAAACCTTCAAAACCCTTTCCAATGGCCTCATTCATCTCCAAGCTCTCTAAGGAATGCGACAATTGCGAGGCAATCATCGACCAAAGCTCAATCAAAACTCTGCGCTTTGAGAGGGACATGAGCACCACCCACCAGATCCTCGGTCCACTTTTCAATGATATAATTCCACCGGTCATCACCGAACTCTTCAAGGAGCAATGCTTGACACCTTTATTGCAAGGTTTTGAATGGTCGAAGTGGGATCTAGCAAAACCCCAAGGCTCTTGGCCTTCAACCACTACGACTTGGGCAGCTTGGGTTGCTCGGATGGAAAAGATCTTTGGTGAGCAATGGAAGGTTCTCGGCATTTACGATGCCATTCGCCTTTCATCTACAGAAGTTGCTGTCAACAAGGAACTTCTTATGGCAGCTTCAAGCTTCTGGTGCTCGGCCACTAACACTATGGTCCTCCCTTTCGGCCTTATTGGTCCCACTATCCTTGACATTACCGCAATCCTAGGGACTTCCCCTTTTGGCATCCCAGTTGATGCTATCTTCTCTGGGTATCTGTCGAACATCGACTTGAAGAGGCTTTTCAACGATCGGGCTGTCGAAATGCTAAGCAGAGAAGGTCAACAACCCTCGAGGGAAGAAGTTCATAAACTGCATAAGAACTTCCTCAACTACAACACCCTTTACCTCCACTTTGCAGGCCGAGGAGAGGAGAACCTACCGTAGGGAGAACACGAAGCCTTCCTCTTCTACTGGTATAACAAATTTATTTGTTGTACCAAGTCCAATAAATGCTTGGTTGAGAACATGCCAGTGGCAGAAGCGTTGGCCAGTGGTCACATCCTCACACTTAGTCCAGCCATTCTCGCCAATCTCTTGCGCTGTCTGGCAGAGATGACCCTCCACAAGATCGACCCACACCAGAATGGCCCCCTCTGGGTCTTCCAACTCTGGCTGCAGGTTTATTTCGTCACACTTCGGCCAGAACTCACTGGCTTCTCGCCTGCTGAAGCGCTCGGCCTTCATCTGGCCTCTCGATCAGCACCTCCTCACTAGGCCGAGGATGTGTTCAAATACTTCTTTGGCCTCGACGTTTTTTTTTTACGACGAGTTCTTGATATGCCGTCGTCGAGAATATCCATCGTCGATCAGGATT
>JAOTRO020175580.1:0-11838 GCA_028566515.2 Pyracantha coccinea | reverse complement strand
GAGGAATTTTCAATGAATCAGCTCGCTTAGGCATTGTGAATCACATTGTTATGGTTTACGGTGTGCTATCACTATTTGTACCCTATTGTGATGCGCGTTTAACTCCTACGTCTTGTGAAGTTTTCTTGAAGGCCTTGAGCACTAAGTTGTTGTCCGGTACCACATTTCATTTCAGATTGTTGGATAATCAGAACAAGTTATCTAGACCTTGGAAGACGTGTTGTGTTTCATTCATTGTGGTTTCGGCATGATTAGATTTTGCACCAATTTCTTTTGGAATTGTTTACGACGATAGTTTTTAGTTTCGGATTGGATGTGGCACTTTGTGAGACATGGCATGAGGATTCCTATAGGCAACACTGGTTAGACAGTAGAGTTTTGCAAACTAATATGCGGATGTTTGAATATTCGATATGGAAATTGTATACTTCAAATGATGTCGCCAAAGAGTTAGATAATGGTAATTTTGCACCTTTGAGAATTGCTACCTGCTTATCGAGACAACAATGTGTTGTTAATATCGTGGACCGCCGACTGTAATATCGATGAGTTATTCATTTTCGTTAAGCAAGTGGACATGTAGACCCAGTTACAATAGTTTTTACTGATTAGTTATTGTTGGGCTCGACCCGAAGACACACTCACCTGTTCTTTGAGTACATGATGTTACAAAAGCTTGGTCGAGACCCACTTTCATCTTCGGTTTTAACTCTCGGTGCAAGTATTTTACCCTACTTATTATAGTTATATATTTGTATTTTTGACGTTACAAATGTTGGGTTAAGTCTTCTCCACTTTCAATGTTAATTTCAGTACGAGTTTTCAACCTCTATGTCAGTACATATTTATTTTGACGTTGTTGTACAATACATAGGTATTTTTGACCTTACGTTACTATATATTTTCATACATTTTTTATACTACTAGTGTACTTATGGGAGAAGAAGGTATAAGCTTGGAGGCATGAAAGAGGAATCATTGCAACCCGATCGCGACGAGTGGCATATTATCTTTGATGCAACCACACTGACTTGATTTCTTCATTATACATATATTCATCTTCTTACATTCAAATATTTTGTATAGCAAGTCATTTCAAATTTTAGGATGAAATTTTCTTAACGGAGGTAGATTGTAATGACCCGTCCAGGAATTTTTGAAACGAAAGGGTAATTTTGTAATTTCACTAGAGTTAGGATCTTTATTTTTGAAATGGTACTTTTGGGTCTTAATTTGTGTGCCACATGTGGCCCACCTTGACAATTTGGTCCCCCCGACTTACTTTTCCTCTCCTTTCTTTTTTCTCTTCCCATGTTTCTCCCATAACCTCCCAGTCCTCCCATTTTCTTTCCCTTTTTCCTTTAGCCCTTGAGCCCCATTTCCTCTGCTACTTCCCTCTCCCTCCGAACTGGACTCACACACGCACAACCACCACCACCACCACTCTCTCCCCTCCCTGCGTGTTCCACGAAATTTAGAATGAAAAGACACCGTATCGCGTGCACCGTGGCTGCGCCACTGTGCGGTTCCTTATTTGGTGAACCCTCGACATAGGCAAGTCCTATAACCTTTTGGGTTATATTTTAGGGTTAGAGTAAAGTAGATTTTAAGTTGTTTCACTCGTTAGTTGCAGAAAACACCCCAAGAAAACCTTCCCCATATTCTAGCTAGAAATCAAAGCTTGCAGACCATTTTTCGGCCAACTCCGACCACCACATGTCTTGAAATTAGAACGAATATCTCCCTTTCCATCTAAGCTTCATTTCTATAGATTGTACATAAAAATGGTGAAGAAATGATCTCAAACAGAGCTCAGGAAGGGTTGCCTAGATTCCGGCTAAACCCATAGCCTGGAACTGGTTCGACCCGACTCGCCACCCACAAACCTGGATCCAAACCCGTTTTAGTTAATCAGCCCAAACCTTTGGGCTAGGCAACCAAACCCAAACCCAAATGAGAACCGGCCCAAACCTATAGACAAGCCCAACCTAAGCCTTTGACCTACTGAGCCCAACCCATTAGCCCAAACCCAAGCCCAGAAATTGGCCCAACTCAGAAAACCCAAAACCCAGATCTGACCGCATTGACCTAACCTGTTGACCGTTGACTTTGGCCTGACTGTTGACTTTGACCATTGACCGTTGATCGTTTACTGTTGACTGGTCAATTTTGACTTTAGTTTAACTTTTTAGGTTTCGGCTAGGAACACTCCTAGACTAATTTCGACATCCTAATTCTAAATTTGTGCTTCGTTTTCCCAAATTTAATCGTTTCAATATAGTTTTATTAATTGGTACCTTTATGTGCTTAGGTACATTTGTTTGTGGCATTTCCGTCTTCCTTAGTTTGCACGGCTCTTCGACAGCGAAGTAACTATGAGTGGACTTTTTCTAAAAAGCATGATTTTACAATTAGAAATGCATACATAAAAAACATGATTTTATGGTTACGTTTTATGAAATGTTTATGAGTAAATTGGATTTACGCTTTATGAAATATCATGCTTTATTGAATAAAGATTTATGATATGATGTTTAAGCTATTGAGCTCTGATTGAGATATAAATTTTGAAAATATTATGGTCATGTTGTTATGTGCTTATTTAGTTGTGACTCATACGATATTGCCTATGTGCAAATGATACTGCCTACGGGCAAATGACACTTATTTTGACTTCAGTCGGAAGATATTTATATATGGCTTCGACCGGAAAAGTTTTATATGCCTTCGGACGAATGAAGAGTTCTATATGCCTTTGGGCGGGAGATGATACCACTACCAAACACACTATATACATTATATGTTAAATGAAGGTTTTATGGCATGCTAGGGTTTTCGAAAAGCCTACTACATATTATACTATTGAGTTTTCATAAACTTTGTGGGTTAGTATGTTGTTGAATAACTGTTTTAGTATTACTATATATCAACTTGATCCACTCATGTTTTTTGTTTTGACGCCCCCTCTGGACTTAGAATCGAGGCGTACAATCCTCGCGTCAAAGCGTTCCTGCATTGGCATCTTCGAGTTCTCTCGGTGTAGGACCCATCCCTTTGTTCATTCAATTTTATATTATTTCTTTTTAGTGTCTTGGATTAGTTGTATGCTCTGAACACGTTCCATAATTGCATATTCATTATAATTAATTTTACAAGTTCTAGTTATGTCGGTTAATTGTTTCTAGTTCTCATGCATTCTAATATGGTTTCGTCACATTCAGGTGTCGGCCAGCACATGCCTACCTTGGTGTTTGGAGAATATTAGGGTCGGGCATGTCACCTATAGTGGTAAAAAATACCAAGTTGTTTTTGTTTCATTTATGAACAAATTTATGTTTCTGGATTTTGAATTGGTGTTTGTTTCTTTTGGTTCTAAGTTTGGATATTTAAATGAATGGATATTTTTCTCGAATATGTGATTGATTGAATATTAAAGCTTTAGTTCCTTGTATATGTGACCGAATCAATTCATTTATCCTTAGGTATGTCTTATGGGGAAATTAGTTGTTTGGTTGATGGTGCTACAACGCATACCACATTGCATGAGCATGAGTACTTTACTAAATTCATACCTAAGTTGACATATATGACGACGATCTTAGGTCCATCCAACCTGATTGATGGACATGGCACTGCTCTTTTGTCCGTTGGTATTGAATATTCACCATTAAAGGGACCCTATATTCTCCACGTTTTGGAAGAACATTGTTGAGCTTTAAGGATACTTGAGATAATGGCCATCATGTTGAAACCATTGAATAGAAAGAGCGGATTATCTTTGCATAACTTCCTATGAATATGGAAACAAGCATATTCTTGATAAGATAGAGTGCCTTCCGAATGGGTTGTACCCGACGACCATTCAAGTCATAGAAGACTATTATGTGGTCGGCCCTACCCCTACATTCTCGAATCTGCACTTGCTTTAGTATAACGGTTTAAGACAACTAGGTCAAGGAATGAAGGGTTGTATACTTGGTTCTTCACATTGGCATCCCATTATTTAAAATAAAGATCTTGTGCTCTCGGCAAGCTTGCTCTTTGGAGAAATTGAATCTAGACTATTTCTTGTAAAGATTACTACTGATCCTCCATCTTTTCTGCAAAGAATAAAAGGGGAAATTTGTGGGAAAACAAAATCAACCTCAAAATCCAGATATATATGTAGCACTTGTAAGGAAAATTATGAATAATGCTCCATGGACTTACTTGTCTCCTTACTTACGATTAATGAATATTTATCGTCCGTACATCATAGTCCGAAGCGTTCATACTCTTTATCATCATCTAAAGATCATATATGTATAATATTATTCAATTTGGAGATCTTTTAGCCATTCACATGCATAAAACAAAATAACAGTTCATCATGAGGATGCTACTTTGTACCAAAACCATTGATTGGTTTAACACGTATGGATGAATAAACGATTTCCAAATTGAATAATTTTTTGCATATATGATTTTTAGATAATAATAAAGAGAACGGAATCTAAAGAGAATTGACGGTTTTATGATGTTGGATGGTAAAAATTCGTTAATCGTAAGTGGGGGTTACATTTCTTCTCCTCTACACACTCTACTATATTTATAGCTATCAATTTAAACAAACTCAATAAAAATAACGGAAAAGATTAAACTAAAGTGTGTAAAAGAAGAAGAAGAAGGGTTGTGATAATGTTTTCCAATTGTAATACTCACATGGCTTTCAATCACATATAGCGCCTCACATTTAGTTGTTATTACTTGTTCATCTTTGTGGTAATGTGTGACCATTGTACATAACTGTTGTAGAGCACTGTGTAAAATGTCATAGGGTTTTGTTTTGTATTTGTCACATACATGGCACGAGAAATGCCTAAAACAGTCAAAGTTGAAAACGAAAGAGACATGGAAACTCTCTGTAATGAGACAGTTCTAAGTTAGGATGGATGGATGGGTGGCAGCTGAAAGTTAAAGTTCGGTGTGGCAGGACAATTGTGACCTATATTTACCTTATGTTTAATACGTGATTAGATCTTTAGAGGTAGGTAGCCAAATAAATCATACTTATATGGCATCTTTGAATCAGTCAAATTAGGAATTGACACCAGTCAACATGCTATTTCTCAAGTTCTACATCTCTTTTTGTCGTTTGTGAAACTTTCGTGAACCTGAATCAGCAATGTTTTCGGAAAAAAAAACATCAGAAGAATATATTTTTGTATCATATGTTTGTATTGTATGATATAACGAGTAATGTATACATACAATATTAATTAATAAATTTATCTTATTAGATGTTGGTTATATGCATCATTTATCACATCATTATACAAATATAGTACAAAAATATAATTTCTCTTTGAACATTGCCCATTCACAATAATTGTCTTGATATAAATAGTTGGTTTTTTTTTTTTTTTTTTGCTTCCGGTATTAAATTCATTGCTCGGAGGTTTGTGTATAGTTGAATCGTTGGATGCCCTAATAGTACACCAGTGGAGTTTAAATTAGTCATTTATAGAGTATTTATAGTAAATTTTGTTTGGATGTTTGAACAAGTACTTAAGTATTTATATAGTTTTTTTATGAATTTTGATTTAACTATTTTTAACTGTTTTAGCAGTTGGGTTTAATTTTGGACCATTAAATTTTTTTTACCATTAAATTTGTTCATATTCAATCTCAATCGTTTAATTTAATGTAATTATAAAAAAAATAAAAAAATTGAAGCGCACTGCATATGAAATAAAAGCCAATGCATTGAAGCACAGTGGTGGGCCAACCCTTTATCCCTAACTCAATTTCTATGCGGAATCAAAGCTCAAAACCAAATTTTCTCCCCATTATGTAATTTAATCTAATGATTGAAAATGCTTTGGGATATATTAAAGCTTAAAATTTAAGCTCTAACCAAACTATTGCATTTGGTCTAAGAAAAGCACCAACCATATATTAGCATACATTTGTCCACATGCCTCCATTTTTAGTGGTTAAAGAAACAAATTTCTAATTGTTAAAAGAGTTGATGTGTACTTGCAAAAGCTAGCTAGGTATCTTTTCAAGTTGATGTTCCTTCCTACTTTGAAAAGTTGGGTGCGTAAACTGTGAACGCCACTACTTCATTCTAAATTTCCAGCCCATCCCTATGTCTCATTCACCAAAGCGCCCATCTTCTAGGAACAAACAGAGAAGAGTTGGTTCATGTCAAAAAAAGAGTGGTAATTTGACTAGAGCAACAAGAAATGGTTGAAATTCAACTATTTTTATGGGACCGCCCTCGAAGATCAAGGCATGAACCATCGTAACAAAAAGGTCCTACTCACTTGGAATATGAAATTCAGTTTCAACGTTGAATGTACGATGAAGTAGTCATTCCTAGTTTGATGATGTTCTTTATTTCTTTATGCTTTGTATTTGGGTTAGCCTAGCTAGTGATAGGTAGGTAGGATAATGAGTTGGAGTGAACTATGCTAAGGGTTCAACCCTCTAATGTAACAGAAAAAAGTAATTTTTTTTTCTAATTCTTTTCGCTTGGTATATGGCGCAAATATGTTTAAAAAAATTTCACCCAATATTAATTAGTTGATTATATCAATTCACGTATACTAATTGAGTATTATAACATATACTTGCAATTGTGGCTGAATCAGAAATTTGTCACTGTAAAATTATGAAACAAATATCCTAAAATAAACAATGTGTGTCCCATAATTTGTTAGCTTATAAAAGGCACTTCTTCAACATATTTCATCAAATACCTTACACTTTCAGAAGATATTGAGATCAAATTGCAAATTCACTCAAGATTAATGAAGGAATAATTTTTTTTGTGACTTTGCCACTCTTGGACTATCTAGTGGCAAATAAAGAAGCGAATTGCATGTGATGAACTGTAAAATGAGAGTGTCTTGATTTGAAGTTTCATGGACGCAAAAATACCACTTGAATTTTAACAAACGTAAAAGCAAATCAATCTATCGAATATGTGATGTTTTCCTGTCGAAAATGCACAACATGTACCAGCAAAGCTGCAAAACCGTGTACTAGTTAACATGCACACCTGCAAAACACCATATCTTTTGTAAGATCATTCGAAAATTGTGAGACCGGCACATGAAAAAATAAAGTTGAAATGAAATTACCCATATGCATGGCTAATACTATCAAACATTCCTTGAGAGGCAGTTATATGATGGGCTTTGGATTGGGCTCATCGAACAAGAACCTCAGCTAGAATGAAATAGGCAGCTGCCTGCAAGTTAATCACACACAGTACGTAAAGGGATCGAGGGCATGCATGGAACGACAGGTTGAAAGAGTTGGAGGTAAATAGGGTTTGTTGTCTGGACAGCTTTTGGAGAGCTCACTTCCGAGCGTTGATAAAGTGTTTCTTGAAAGCACACCCATCATGGTCGATTTAACGGCTGAAGAAAATAGCAGGTTGCTGATTTTTCTCTCCAATCCAATCCCACAGGCAGAACTCAACCAGCCTATGACTCTACAACTCTAGCAATACTCAGATGGGTAATTAGGATAGCCTTTTTCATACACTATTTCTCACCTCTTATTACAGACCTTTTTAGTTTTGTAAAAGTTTAATTAAACAATTAAGATAAAATCAACAGGAGATGTGCACAAAATTAAAAATGATGTATTGAAATTACTATCCGGATATTTAATCTGCAATTTCTTTTCTGTTTTTCAATATAATCATTATTTAATGAAGTTCAATGATATTAGTGGGGGCATTATGTTGATTTAGGAATGAGCACAGGTGCTTTAGTTGATCTAGCTAGGGTTCATTAATCAATCGGTTCAACGATAGAACAATTTCCCTATAATTTGTCTACACTTAAGAAATGAAATTAAAACGAAAATTAAATCATTGATTTTTCTGCAGTGATAAAAGTTTGACATATTTATGTTGATATACTAACGTAGAACGATTAGTAGACAAATTATGCAACCGCTTAACAAAAGTAAACCTAAGAAGAATCAATTTTGACACTTATAAATTTCTGTCGTTTAGATTGTTCTAAAAATCAGCCTAGGTGGCTGCCTCCGCCCCAATTTTAGGCAAAGTGTTTGGAAAAATCGGCTGGAAGTTAGGCGGGCCTAGGCGAAGAGCTAGGCGACACCTAGGCGGCCCTATGCGGTTTTTTTATATATTTTTTTTATTAATTGTGTGTTTTTTTTCTTTTTTGGTTTCATGGTGGTATACTTATAGAGATGGTATACCTAATTTGCAAATGATGGATTTACTACAAATTCATCCAATAGTGAAACGAATTGGAGTTTTGAGGGGATACATACAAAGAAAAGAAATAAACTATATACAATAGGGTTAAATAATTTAGTCTATGTCTAATCCAATACAAGGATCATGATTTATGAACAAGAAGAGTTTAGTCTATCATCCAAATCCTCCTCATTATGATTATATGCTTACTGTTTTTTAAATATTGAACTTTTTGGAAGTATATAATTTGTGTATTCTTCTACTTCTATTTTTGTATTTTATCATTCTTTTATTATCCATACAAGTATAGTTTTTTTTAAGTGTAGATAGGCACTTATTTACAAGATATATAATAAATTTACATAAATCGGCCTAGGCCGCCTAAGCACTAAACCCCTACCCGCCGTCCGACTAGAGCCTGCCGATTTTTAGAACCTTGATCATTTAAGAGAGTTTTTATGCACTCTTCCTTCACAAGTTAAACAAGAAAATCCACAACTCTGCTAGCCCAAAAATTACAAAACGCCAAGAAGAAGAACACGTTCCAAGTTCCAAGTTCCAAGTTCCATAGGTAGCAACTGAAAACTGAAAAGAGAATAAAGGAAGCATTAAATTCAGCAGAGCTAAAGAAGGTGGTACATTTGATTGATACATAAGTACAGGAGCTAGGATATGGGGGAGTGGCCAGTGGGCGACCCTGCGGGAAAAAAAAATCATTGCGCCGCACTGCTTTGGCAAATGAGACCATCCCCTCCTCGCCATCTCCTTCCCACTGCAAAACCCATAAATCCCCAACTTAATTAAACTCGACACTTGATCTAGCGTTTGGTGTGCATGCATTTACATCCCTTACTGTCGACTGGTCATTTGATTGTGTCATTGTTCTTACCCTCTTGGACACAGCCACCAATAATTCATGCTAGCGATATATCAATTGTTGTACTATATTAGCAGGTTACTCTGGCAAAAGCACCTATGTGAATGCAGTGACATTTAATTGGAACGTGCTGTATGAAGTATGCTATTATGAATATTAATATTACGGCCAGTTGTCCGTTCATGGGCGAAATAAGAAATTTTTCATTGAACTGGGGTGCAAATACTTGTATATTTTTTCATTTATTATGTGTGAATTAGAGCAGCTCCACCCCATTGGGATAGGTCGGCTCAAAGCTCTCAAAATAGGCCAGCCTCTTTTTTTGCTCCAGCCCAGTCTAATAGGCTGGCACTCAGCCCAAGCCAGTCTCCAGGCCCACCCAGAATGTGTTGAGCCAAGGGACGAGCTATATGACATCAGGCTTGTGTCAGCCTGACGTCACAGGTCACTGGCGTCAGGCATGTGGGAAACACACGCGAGTGGGCGTGTGTCCCCGACAAAAAAAGGAGGTGGGGCCGCTGTTGCAGTGCACCAATCTCTACCCGTG
This sequence comes from Pyracantha coccinea, assembly GCA_028566515.2. Classification (NCBI taxonomy): domain Eukaryota; kingdom Viridiplantae; phylum Streptophyta; class Magnoliopsida; order Rosales; family Rosaceae; genus Pyracantha; species Pyracantha coccinea. The sequence continues at coordinate 2,190 of JAOTRO020175580.1, read as the reverse complement.
AGTGGCCACTTGGCTCGTTATGAGCCCTTGGATTTCCAACGGTAAAAAAATTTGAAAATCAAACCCAACGGCTAGTTGACATGGCGCATTTTGGACCGTCTGATCCAAGATCAATGGTCCACGATTTTTGTCCCCAAAAAAAAAAAACCAAACGGTCAGAATTATAATAGTTGGTCACGTGTCCACATCTAGGCTGTTAGATTTAAATCTTTTTCAAATCCAACGGTCCAGATTAATTAAATTAAAAAAATATATTAAAAGTTGTTTAAAAATACAGAAAAAATTAAATTTATATATATATATATATAAATACATAACCATCATGTTCCACCTTACACCACATTTCAAGGTTTAAAAACGATGAAAAAGAATTCTGAGCTAAAAAAGAAGGATTCAGTTTGGTGTATGAATAAGGATGGATGTAGGGTTTCTATGGACAAAAAAAGAAAGGATGAGGTTCTGAACAATGCAACGTGGCACTATGTGATTGGTTGAAAATCTGATCGAAATTTTGGCTAAATTATCATAAACAGATAGTGACACGTGGTGTGTTGGGATTGGTTGAAAATCTTATCGAAAATCTATCCACAAAATAGTACGTTCGGATAATGACATGTGGCGTGACAACATTAGTTGAAAATCTGATCGAAATCTTGGCTAAATTTTTGTAAACAGATAGTGACGTGTGGCGCGTCGGGATTGGTTGAAAATCTTATCGAACATCTATCCACAAAATAGTACTTTCGGATAATGACTTGGTTAAAAATCTTATCCAAAATTAAAACTAATTTTTTTTATTATTTTATAAAAAAAATTAATAATATTTTAAATGGGATGGGTGCAGGGCATTTTGTAGCGATGGAGATCATTTGTGCCAGCACATTTTTTAGGGGTGGAGATGCATTTGATCAATTACTGTTCATTGGGTCTATCACTATTCACTGAATGGATTAAATGGGCTGGATCCTGACGCATTTTTTAAGGGGTGGAGTTGCTCTTAGTGAATGACTTTGTTATGTGGTCTTCTTCGTTGGAATATGCTTTTCATTAAGTGGAGAGGACTTCTTAAAAATTTAGCACCGAGTATTTGTTTATTAAAAATATGCACTAGATTCTAGAGTCACTCTAGTCTAAGGATTATTTCGACCCTGGATCCACTTGTGCGAGATATTTCTGACTGTTATTACATTACCAGTGACCAGTGGCTAAGCTACGTGAGGGCGAGGAGTGGCGGCCACCCCTCCCCTATTCAGAAATCAAGTCCAGGAGCGGTGATTTCGTCCCTCCAGTCTCGTCGAAAGTGATGAAATTCTGTTTGGTTTTCTGGCCTTTTGGGTTTCCTTGCTCTATCGCAACACAGACTGATCACGTGCTCTCTTTTATTTTTTTGGAAAAAAAAACCTAGGCCAAAGAAAAAAGGAACGAAGATCTGCATTTTGCAGCTTCTGGATACTAGAAATGTTCTGGTTTGGTTCTAACGAAGAAGAGGAGAAAGGAAGAAGATAGAGACTTTCTCTCTCTCCCATCCCACCCCACGTGACCTTTACAATTTGTTTTTTTTTTTAAAGAAAAATATTGGCCAATCAATTTGCGCCACCTAACCTGCTTTTGCTGATTTATATTGGAATTTATTTTATTCTTTAATTATTGTCCAATTAATTTGACCACTCTTCCAATATTTTTTAAGCGACTTGTTTGACACTGATATTTATCTTAAAATTCATTATAAATTTATAGGAGCTTCAAAAAATAATTTGTAAAATATTACGAACTCGTAATTATTTGTTTTTTTTTTCTCTTACCATCAAATTCAACAAAGTAATGAAGAAAATTTGTCCATATTTTTATATATTATATGTTTTATAATCAATGTCTTTCGGATATTATAAACTATATAATAAATAGACAATTATTTATATGGTGTATAATAAATTTATTCAAATTTGCCTAGGTCCTCACCTAAGTGTAAAGTCATGTCTATCGTCTGACTAAAGCTTAGCATCTTTTAAAACTTTGCTAATTATACAGTTAAATAATAAGACGATACAACAAGAAACGGTGCTAAATCATCCTTCAAACAATATTGTTGTTCAAACCCCCCTTCGACTATTTTGAGTAGTCCAAATCTTCTTTTGAATATTTCGGTTAGTGCAAATTCTCCTATGAATACTATGGGTAGTTCAAATAATC
>JAOTRO020175569.1:0-11839 GCA_028566515.2 Pyracantha coccinea | reverse complement strand
GGATTAGGTTAATTTATTGTCATTATTTATATTTGTCGCGGTGTCTTTTTTTTTAAAATTTTTTTTTTTTTTTGGGGGGGTCAATCAACCAATATTTGTTGGATAATTGAACCACCCATGTTTCTCAAGTACCCACAGACACATTTAACCGTTAGATCTGATCGAACAATTAAAACTGTGTGACAGAAGACTGTTGAATTTGTGTCAGGGTACTCAACAAAAATTTGCATGTATTGTATGCGTCACAATACAGATTTTGGGACAAATCCATCACTTCTGAAGTTGGGGTTGGGGCAAAATCAAAACATCCATGTCTGATAAGCTTGGTGAAGACGCCATTACCACAACCATCCCTTTTGAACGGTCACTGCAGTCTGCTTCCGGCAGCGGTGAAGCAAAAACAAAGTTGAATGAATCCGTGGAAAAGGATCACGATCGTCATTCTTTTCTTTGTCTTCGACGTTTATAGCTGCGACAAGAAAGGACCTTGCGGGGGGCGGGTTAACGACACAGTTATGGCAAGATATGACCTCTCATAAAATATGAAACCATAAATTTCTGTTATCGGCATGCTATTCGTTTTGATATTTTTGTCAATGCAATTTTGCAGGTTGGTACTGACTACCGAGTCTTTGTATAAAAGTTCCAATCGAACAGAATCTTTCGAGTTGGTAAAGAAAATTAATTTATTATTTTTAGTATAGAAAATACTTCTGGAATTTGATGGAAATGAAGAAGGGAAGTCTGCAGATAGCATCACGGCTATATGAGAATGACCTCCCTTGGGATTTGAAAGAGAAGATCGTGACATTTGCATTATACGAATTGAGAGCGGATGAAAATATCGATATAAAAAATATCCACTCTGTTCTTCCCTGGAAATATTTAATTGATGCCAAGCGTCATCTCTGCTTAAATACACTAAAAAGAGTAAGCTTTTGTATATAAAAAAGTAACTTATGCTTGAACTCTCACGGGCATAGCAGGCCTAATTCAATCGAGCACAACAAATTTTCGTTGGACTTGCTCTTTATATTTCTCGTATATATGCGTCTTCCTCTAGGTTTCGATGCTTCAAAATGTGAATGAGAAAGAGTTTGAAGCATTCTGCGAGTATCTCATAAGCCCATGATTTATAAGGCGGACACCTTTATTATTCGAAAGGGGAACCATTTGATAAGATGTTATTCATCACGCAAGGGACAGTGAGGACCCACACAACTACAAGTGATGATGGAAGGGGTTCTTCAAGCACTGGTAATACCGTTGGGGATGAGTGCTTTCAGAAAGGTGATTTTTATGGAGAAGAACTTCTCCAAGCTTGGGCAACAATTAAAAGGACCTTCTCTCGCTGTACCAAAAATGTTAGGTGCAAATGTTAGTAAAGTGATCCTCACACAATTTTTATCTTCTCACACACCTCTTTTTAACGGTTGGAAGCTGGTATAACTAGGCTTTTTATTTAGAAATTAGTTTCTGATCCACTGCCAAGGAAGTAGTTTCTGAATTTTTATGTGCTTTTACAACCTCGTCTTTGTCGCTTTTTGTATCTAAGTGTTGGGAGTTTTAAAATATACTAGGATAGTCATAATCTATTTTGCTTACTTCTTATCTTTTCAGTGCATTATGAATTGAGATTTTTTTTTGTAGTCAGTTGGCGGATTGAATAAATCAAACGGAATCAACTTGTATAATTGCGGTGAGAGCCAATCCGGTTTGCAGAGTCGATGAAGGATAAAGCTGATTCGGATTGAGGAACGTGGAGGTGGAAGGAAGGAACAATTAAAAAGAGCTAGGTAGTTCCTGGGATTGGAATATATGAATGAACAGTATGGCTGAATGTTTTTTTATATATTGAACAAAGGCTTAGAAGACCTTATATACAAATACAAAGTAGAAGAGTCAAACCCTAATTCTAATCCTATAAAGTTGCGATCCATAATTCATGGAAAGATCTTTCCTAGTTGAGACAAACACAATATTATACATTAATTACAATATATTCTTAATACTCCCCCTCAAGTTGGAGAGTGAAGATTATGAACGCCCAACTTGTCTCGCAGCTTCACAAATTGATCCCTCCCTAAAGCCTTCGTAAATATATCGGCCAACTGGAAGAGTGTAGGCACATACGTAGGACGGATTATTCCAGCTTGTAATTTTTCACGAACAATGTGACAGTCTATCTCAATATGCTTGGTGCGTTCATGAAAAACAGGATTTGCTGCGATATACAAAGCTGCCTGATTATCACAAAACAATGAAGCAGGAGTTTTCTGGGGAACTCGTAAATCTTGTAATATGTATCGCAGCCAAGTTATTTCTAGGCAAGTATTTGCCATAGCACGATATTCCGCCTCAGCTGATGATCAGGACACATTATCTTGCTTCTTGGACCTCCACGAAATGAGTGAGTTGCCGAGAAAAACACAATATCCCGTAACTGATCTTCTTGTGGCACGACATCTACCCCAGTCAGAATCACAAAAGGCTTTCAAGTCTAGATTATTGTTCGCTGAAAATAGTAAACCTTGACCTGGAGTGCCTTTAATATACCTAAGAATCCTCATAGCTGCATCCCAATGTGGTTTTCGCGGCTCGTGCATGAACTGGCTCAAAGTACGAACGGGATAAACGATGTCTGGTCTAGTAACTATGAGATATATCAACCTCCCAATTAACCTTCTGTATTTGGTTGGGTCATTCAACAATGCACCATCAATGGATGTAAGTATTAAGTTTTGTTCCATTGGAAAAGGATATGGCCGTGCACTAAGTAGTCCAGAATCCTGTAGAATATCGAGTGCATACTTTCGTTGTGACATAAAAATTCCCTTTTCTGAGCATGCGAACTCAATACCCAGAAAATACTTAAGATCGCCAAGGTCTTTGATGCGGAAGCGTTTAAGAAGAAAAGCTTTGAGTTGTTCCATCTCTTGGAGATCATTTCCTGTGATAAGTATGTCATCAACATAAATAAGAACAACAGTGATTGAGGTACCTCGGACCTTGGTGAACAAGGAATAGTCTACTTTCGATTGATGATATCCGGCCTTTTGAATAGCCTCTGAGCAAGTAGTGAACCAGGTTCTAGATGCCTGTTTGAGTCCATAAAGGGACTTGTTGAGCCGACATACAAGAGTTTCCCCCTGTCGACGAAAACCCGAAGGGGGTTCCATATAGAGGTCTTCAAGAATAGTGCCATGAAGAAAGGCATTCTGAACATCTAACTGGTGGATGAACCAAGTACGGGCAGCAGCAACAGTAAAAAGACAACGCAGGGTGGTGAGTTTGGCAGTGGGTGAAAAGGTTTCTTGGTAATCAACACCTTCAACTTGGGTGTATTGGCAACAACACGAGCCTTGTAACGATCAAGAGAACCGTCAGACTTGTACTTCTTTTTGAAAACCCATTTGGAACCGATAGGCTTGTGACCAACAGGAAGGGGAACCAAGTCCCTAGTGTGATTATGGTGTAAGGCATCTAATTCAGTGCGCATAGCTTGTTGCCAATGTGGATCAAGTATAGCTTCTGCATAGGTGGTGGGCTCAGAGGGACTTGTAATGTTAGCTAAAAAGGAGCAATGGGCAGGAGAAAAACGAGAGTTGAAAAGAAAATTAGAAAGGGGATAACGGGTACCTGGGGTAGAACGTGGCGCCAGAGAAGGATGATGGACGAAGTGAGACATGTGGTAGTCTTTAGTCCATGTTGGGGGTTGTTTGGAACGAGTGGATTGCCTAAGAGAAGGGAGTAGGGGCAGGGAAGAAGTGGGAATGTCAGTGGAAGGTGGAGGAGGTTCAGGGTAAGGAGAGTAGGGCACGGGTTTTGGAGAATGGGGCATGGGTTCTGGAAGAGTGTCAGGGAGGGAGGTAATAGGTGGGGTAGTGGGAGAGGAAATGTCGGCCCGGGAATGGGCAGTGTCAGTAGGGTGGGAGGTACATCAAGTTGTGGGGGTAAAGTGGAAATGGAAGAAAATGACGTAGGGTCTAGAGTATGAGGGTTAAGGGTAGTTGGAGGGAAACTAGGAGATGAAAGGTTATAAAATGGGAAGGAAGTCTCATGAAACTTGACGTCACGACTGATCAAAAAAATTTTTGTTTCCAAATTGTAGAGCTTATACCCTTTGTGACCTGTGGGATAACCAACGAAAACACACCGGTGAGCTCTAGGTTCAAATTTGTGGGTAGGATGAACAGTGGTAGCATAACTGAGACATCCAAAAACACGTAGATGCTCAAGGGATGGTGGACGGTTGTACAAGACTTCAAAGGGTGATTTGTTGGAAAGTAACGGTGAAGGTAAGCGGTTGATGAGGTAGACGGCAGTGAGTACGCAATCACCCCAAAATATGAGGGGTACGTTGGACTGAAAACATAAAGCACTGGCCACTGTAAGGATATGGCGATGTTTGCGCTCAACAACCCCATTCTGTTGGGGGTGTAAAAGCAAGTGCGTTGAAGTTCGATGCCAGTTGATTGAAAATAACGTCTCATGGATAGGAATTCAGACCCATTGTCTACGCGGATGGCTTTAACAGTGGCATTAAATTGAGTGTGAGCAAATGTGATAAAGGACTTTAAAAGATTTTGTGTTTTAGATTTGTGAGACATTAAAAATACCCAGGAGCATCAACTAAAATCGTCCACAATTGTGAGAAAGAAACGAGCCCCAGTGTGAGTGGGAATTTTGTAAGGACCTCATATGTCACAATGTAATAAAACAAATGGTGCAGAAGTTGATATTGAACTTAAAGAAAATGGAAGTCTTGTCTGTTTGGCAAAAGGGCAAACACTACAATTATTGTCAAGGGAAATAGTATGAGGAGATAACAAGGAAGAAGCTAATTTGAGACGATAAGGGGATGGATGGCCAAGTTGGTGGTGCCATAAATGGGAGGCATTAGAGACTTGATGAGAGGCCGGTGGCTGTGGAATAGGTGACATGTAGTAAAGATCATCACGCATCTTACCCGAACCAATCATCTTCTCTGAAGCCAAGTCCTGCAAAACACAAAATGAGGGAAACAAAATAGCACAACAATTGAGAGAGTCAGTCACTTTGCTAACGGACATGAGATTGAGGTTAAAGGACGGAACACACAAAACATCGGCCAAAGGTATGTCAGAATTAAATGGTATGGTGCCGGTGCAAGTGATGGGAATTGAAGAACCAGTGGGCAAATTAACAGCGGGTATAGGAGGAGGTTTGGTGGTGGTAAATAAAGTAGAATCAGAAAAGATATGATCTGTAGCTCCACTATCCAAGATCCATGGTTTAGTAAACGCAGAATTAATGGAAGTAAAGGAATTCAAACCTGCGGCATTTGCATAGGCATTCCCATTACCAGAGGAAAGTAAAGAGAAAGCATGAGTTAATTGTTGAATCTAATCCGCAGAGAGTGCACTCAACGGATTGGTAGTGGTGGATGCAGGAGGGCATGCTGCTTGCGTCATGGATGGCCCTTGAGGACCTGAGATGGTTTCTGCTGCATGAGCGGCATGCAAGGGACGTGAAGAAGGGCCTCGTTGCTGTCGACTGTTTTTGTTGCCGTGTCCTCCATTAGGGTTAGGGACCCATGTGCCATTCTTAATCTTGCACCTGTCATCTGTATGTCCCCATTTATCACAGAAACTGCAATGGTATTTCAGAGTACGGCAATTGTCGATGGTGTGTCCCTCTCGGTTGCAATGATCACAGCGTTGGGTAGAGTTGCGGGTCTGTGCTGCGGCAGCAAGGGAAAAATTATCGGATGGCGATTGTTGACGTTGTTCTGATGTCAACTAACGTTGTTGCTCATGATTGCTGACAAAGGTATAAACTTGATGAATATTGGGCAACGGTGTCATCATGAGGATGCTAGTGCGAACGGTGTCGTGAACGTCGTTGAGACCCATAAGAAATTGCATAATCCGGTACTGTTCTCGTTGGTCATGATGCTTATCCGTCAGGTTACAGATGACGGGGTCTTCACAAGCATCGAGTTGGGTTCAGAGATGCTTAAGTTCAGTAAAGTATGCTGAGACAGTCATGGAGCCTTGAGACAAAGAGGCAATCTGTTTCTGAATTTGGTAAATTGTTGGTGTGTTTTGCTGGGAAAACTGATGCTTGAAATCTTCCCAAATCTTGTACGCAAATGCGGCATGAACAACTCTGTTAGAGAGATGAGATTCGACTGAGTTGGAGATGCATGATAGGATCATGCTGTTGCAGCGTGCCCATAAGGCATAGTCTCCTGGTTGTTTATCTTCCGAAAGGGGTTGAAGGGAACCATCGATGAACTCGATTTTATTTTTAGCACGTAAGGCATGGAGCATAGACTTGCTCCAGGAGGAATAATTAGTGCCATTCAGTTTTTTAGAAACAAGGATATGGCCAGGGTGATCTGAAGGATGAACATAGTATGGATGTGATAAATCCATACTAGGGCTGTTGTTTGTGTTGGTGTTGGATGTTGAATTTTCTGTCATGGTGTTGGAAACTTTGCTAGGGTTTGATGAAGGGGAACTTTGTTAGGCAATGATACCAAATTAAAGAAAGAGCTAGGTAGGTTCTGGGATGTATGTGAGAATGTGTGAAGAAGCAATACGACTGAATGGCTGTATTTTTCCTATGTTTAACAGAGGCTATGTAAGCCATATATACAAATACAAAGTAGAAGAGTCAAACCCTGATTCTAATCCTATAAAGATGCGATCCACAATTCATGGAATAATCTTTCCTAGTTTAGACAAACACTATATTATACATTAATTACAATATATTCTTAATATTAGCAGCTCGGCGAGCCTTGCAATTTAATCAGGAAATAGTTTCATGCAGCTCGGGGATCTCTTTTGAAGGTGATTCCAGCGTGACCCTTGCGGCAATGAATGGGGAGGGCAAAGATCACTCCATTTTGGGTCCTATCATCAATGATAATCGTATTCTCCTGCGTAGTTTTGTTCATGCAACGACAATCTTCATTCGACGTGAGGGGAACAGTGCTGCCCATCGTTTGGCTCAAGCGGGTTTGCGAGGAACATGGGAGTCGATCTGGGCTGAGAACCCTCCTAATATGCTTGCTGATGTTCCGATTGAGGAGAGTTCTCATCGCAATCTTAGTTGATGTTGATGTAATTTTAATGCTTTTTGAAGATAGTTAACTATAGTTAAGTTGGTTGGTGCAGGACACTCTTATTCCTTCGACCGGGTTGAAATTCCCAGCAAAGTTTTTTATCGAGGCCCTTTTAATGCACACTATCCTCTTACTTTGTACGTTTTTCTTCATTAATGAATATCGTACTTCTTTAAAAAAAAAGTACTATTATTTATACTGAATTTTTGCACGGTAACATGACCTATTTTCCATCCATATTCAATACTTGGTCTTTCTATTTTACCAGCGGACTTACAAATCTTGGTGTAGCAGAGTTAATTAAATTCAATATGCGCTCTTCTCAGTTGCGTTTGTCACTCCCTCCTCGTAGTTTAAGTTAGACTATAATAAAGTGACGCGTAGAAAAATTAAAACATATAAAAGCTACATATGAACTTAAGATATTTAAATATGCTACAATATATGTACAGTATAAAAACAAAATATTTTCTTATATAAATACAAAAAAGTAAAATACGCACAATTGAAAAGGCTCCTAGCACAAGCAGTCTGATGATTACTAAAAGAAGTCATTATGGTTACTTCAAATTGCTAATAGCAATTCATGTAATACGTTAGTTTAGTTATTGCTTGTCTTCCTCCTTCACAACCCCTCCGAAATCCAAAGTTCGTATCTTGAAGCGCTCAAGCTTATGTGATAGATAACTCCTGCACTGATCCTTGCAGGCCGTGCGTAGCACCCTTTTGTACAGTGACTGAACTTTTCTTTCCATCCACCTTCAGTAGTTGGTCTGCTAATTTAGGCGGAACTTTTTCACGAAGCTCCGAAATGAATCCACGTAATCCATCAAGAGCTTCCCTATCTTCATCTTCTTTTGGTGCTGCCACATTAACATGTTCATGATCAGCAAATTGTCCTGGAAGTGTGCCTTCTGTCGCATATGACTCGGAATTAGTAGCAGTGTTCATCTCGTAGCTGTTTATTGGCCTTGTGGGTTGAGGAAATTGAATCGGTCCTGAAGTTTGCCCTCCACAGGTTTCTGAACTCATAATTTTATAAATATGGAAGCAGCTTTGAACATAAACTATGTGTTTTCCGACCACAGAAAAGAGTTAGGGTGTGAAGTTTGAGGCAAATCTGAGAGTAAATGCTGTAAGAATATATGAATGACATATCAAATCATTTGAATGCTCGGGGGTATATATAGGAACCGGGACGCGAGGATATTGAGCATGACAACTGTCAACTGGCCGAAAGATAATAATTCAAACGTTGCTGTCAATATTAGGAATGCACATGACGAGTGTGGAGTTGAAGAATCAAAAATTCAACTTTGAGAAACAGTCAGGGCTTAACTTTTTTGGGTTGAATCGGTCATGGTCTTGGTCATCCATGACATTGGTAAATACGATATAGGCTTGGTAAATAAATACCGGAATTCTAGTAATATTTTTTGGGAATAATGAACTTATTGTGTAAAGATATTGTCCAGGTTTAGAAGTGGTTGAAGTTGCCGTTATCTCTATATTGTAGTGTCATTTGTAAGTAAGAGATCTTAAGTTTGACTCTTATGCATGCGAGTTTTGTAAAAAATTATTACTAGCTCATTATATTGCTTAATATGTGCATTACTTCTTATATTTTCATATCATTTATACCTGGGTTTTGTTAAGGATTTGGTTTTAAAAGAGCCTATTATTTTTCTTTTCTCAATTTCAGCCAAATTACGCAATTAGAGGTTTTTTTTTTATATGTGATATATTGACTTTAAGTTTTGACACAAGGACAATTAAAAAAGAAATCTAAGAGGGCTGAGGATCATTGTGTTCAAATTACATAGTTTGTTGTTGATTTTTGTCTCACATAGTTTTTCGTTGATCCAAACATTCTAGTTTTGCAAATTAATCCCACAGAAATTACATCATCGTCAGAACTGCACATCTATAGAAGAAGGAAGATTTTAAGATCTTCTTTTTCGTAGTAAGGTGCGATATATGTCTGGAAAGTTAAGAGGTAGAGCTACAAGTTTCTTTTTTTTTCTAGAATTTTCTAGAAGGTTAAATGGCCCAAAACGTGCATGCAAATCAGATGATGTGTTTCCCAAGTCCAGGAGTTCTTCCCTAATTTGATTTCTTTACTAGTTTAAGTTTTTGCTTCGTTTAAGGAGAGTTTTTACCAAACTTTTTAGATACTTTTTATATATAATTAGGACATTGATGCTCTCTCTAAACCATATTATACATCCAAAGAAGAGAGCTTGGGACATGTCTCACCATGGAGCCATGAAATGAATACCTATGCTCTCTTTCTTTTATTTTTATCTTTGTCGCTAAACTATTTTTTTAAGGTTTATTATGAAGTCATGAAATGAATATTTGCGAAGTACTTTGTTAATTATTATTTGATTACATGAGGGACTTTGTTTTTAGAAACTTAGATAGATCTAAAAGAATGAGCAATCAATTAGGTTTATTGGAAGATTAAGAAGAGTGGATAAACTAGTTAGGATGACCAATCAAGCTAGTCATACTTGGTTGACATGACTCTTCTACAATTAATTGGTTTCTATGTGTTAATTGTATGCTAAACCAAGGATAAATTTCATTATAGAAATACACGAATTGATGTTTGACCACAAATTAATTTATATCTTACAAATAACAACTTTTCACATTTGCATGATAATTGCATAGTAATTGGCTCTAGGAAAAAGAAATCGAATTGTTATGGTTGGATTTATAACTTTAGGCTCCATTGTTTCTCAAACCCTTGTGTCGTGTGTTTCGTTTTATTTTTCCTTTTAGTTTCTTGCAGTTTTAATCTTCGTCAATTATTCAATTCAATCAATCATTTGCTTAAGTAAGTTTAGCTTGATAAATTGGTTTAACTTTTTATGTCAAATAAATTGGTTTCATTGGTGTCAAGTGCAACCCTCGTGGGAGCAACCTCATATTTGCCCTACTATAGTACTTCTGATCTTATGCACTTGTGAGTATTTAAATTGTGTTTGATTTATCTATTTTTATAGGTGCTCCGAGATCACATCCTCACTTAGTTTAATCCTGATGTAGAACAAATAGCCGAGTGGATTAAAGAAAAAATAGACCAAAAGAAGACAAAAGGACGTAGTGGGAATTTACAGAGTTAGTATCCGAGCTTCATTTTGGGCGCATAATACCTTCTCGAAAAGAGCAAGGTGTTCCGGTTCAAACACACTGCCATGCTATGAAGTATGATAAATTAAAGCCATTCAAGGTAGTTTAGATTTCCAAAACCATATTTTAAAGTTTGCAACAAAGATCAGACTTTTCGTTTTACATTTGATTTACTTCTTTTATATTCCCTAAGACTTCCATGAACTTCTTAAGGGTCGACTTAAGTCTATTTAAGCCTTATGGCTGCTATTGTATTCAACATTCAAGAATTTAGTAGTTTTTATAACATTGTTCTTCAAAGGTTTACGTTGTTATCCTTTCTACGCTCGTACTGCGTCAAATCCCTTTCCCCAATACCATTGTATTTAAAGAGTAAATTAAGTTAGGGATGATAATTTCTTTCTTATTCTTGTAGGGGCCTACCTTAGGACCAGTTTGGGATTGATGTGCTTTTTTAATAAATTGTTGCTGTTGTACATTAAGAATAATCAGCCGCAAAATAAAGTAGTTGAACGTTGATAAAATGTATTTTTAATAGTGTTGTGATTTTGAAAAGCAATGTAAAAACATTATCTAGAAGGATAAATAATGTCATTGTTTAAAATTAATGAGCTTATTACATGAATTCAAGTATTCTAAAGGCTCAATTCTGCTTTTTATTAAAGCAGCTTTTAAAATCAACCTACAAGCTGCTTTTAAAAGCAGCTGTTTGGAGGCCATTGCTTTAAAAATAAGCAGTATATTTTATTTTTATCAAACATTTTTTTACTGCTTAACTTTAAAATGAAGCAGTTTTTGATGAAAAAAAAATACCAAAATGAGCCTTAATGAGGCAAGGACGGGATTTCAACCATCATGATCACACACACACAGAAACAAATATAACATATACATATGTGTATTATGTTTGTTTTCTAGTTATCACAATACTAAAATTTTGATTTGTGCCTACATTTTAGTTTAATAGTGTATTTGTGTTATATGAATGATATATTGTAAGAGCAACCATATAAGCTCTATAACAAACTAGCCAAGAACATAAGATTTAACCAACTAAATCACAATCATCACTCTAAATATATTCTGTATATGCAAATACTGAAGTAATATCTACAACACATACGTGCAAATTGTTTGCCGAAGTCTTTCCCGTGTGTTCTGTCATAATAGTCCTTCATAGTTTGTTGTACGATCTCCCTATCCCACACATGGTGAAGATTGGATTTGTGTATGTACCAACACAAGTCTATTGTGTTTCCTCCCTCATCTGTCCTGAACCCGACATGCATTGGCTGATGAATATCTCCCACAAAGTGTGACAAGAAAACCAAGGCCTCAGCCATATTATATCGATGGTCAGATGTGCCTTCTGTGTAGTGTGAAAATTGAGAGGTGAAATTTTGGACGGCACCAGCAACACACATGTTCTTCACAGCATTGATCACAGGAAAGAATAGTACTGGACACCATATCATAACTATGTTCAACAAATTAGGATTAAGAGCCATTAGAGAAATCTACACACAACCTTCTCCTCTCTGCAAAACTCAATGCTCTCCAAGTTATAGGTAATTGGAACAATAAGAG
>JAOTRO020175560.1:0-11840 GCA_028566515.2 Pyracantha coccinea | reverse complement strand
TGGGGAATGTTTTCATGCTTCATGGTCATTTCAAATATCTTCCTTTATTTTAAGCGTACCTGATTGGCAGAAAACAAATAAAAGCCTTTGAATTTTGTGGAAGATAGCCTCCTCCTACGATCCTACAGTTCCTCAGCTTCTGGCAAGAGCGTACTCATAACGTGTTGTAGGCCTATTTAACTGAGCTTTTCTAAGGGAATAGAGAGAGGGAGGCCGGCGGCAATGAGAGAGAGAAGAGAGAGATTTAATTGTGAGGTACGTGTTGTATCACCCCATTGTACCTTTATTTATAGTAATAGGATAGGTAAAATCCTTACACTTTTAAGATTACAACTCTTAATAGGGATTAGACTACTAAAGGGAATATAAAAGATATCCCTAGATACACTAGGATTTATACAATCACATTCTTATTCCAAATATGACTGCAACAAAAACCAAATTGTACAAAATAAAAAGATTGGGAGCATATATTGGTTGAGTACAAAAAAAGAATCACATGATGAATTTAGCTCAAATGAAACAAAAACTCAGAAAAATAAATTTTACATGGTGTGTGCTGATAACCTGTTGGAAATATATGACTACTGAGAACAAGAAAGAAATTAGGAGAAAACCTAACTGTTTATTATTCTCATTAGAATGCTTATGTATAGGGCTTAGGGTTTATAAGGAGCCAAAACTCAAGTTTTCATATTTACGTAAGTCAACTATTAATATATTACATAATGGTCCAAGTGAATAGCCACATAATTAACAACATTTTCAACAAGTTCTAACTTGTAGAATTTCAGTCTCATGACATTCTACATTCAATTGCAGATGCTCTTACCATATGTTTTTGAACATTTGTTTCCAGTTTTTATTGTTTAGTCATTGCATATAGGAGAAATTTTTCATTGTGACGGGAACACGGGTGGTACACCACGAGTTTCTATGTAAGTAATAAGAAATTTTATTTTTAAGTTATTAACTTTTTAACACGTGGTGTACCACCCCGTATGCCGGTCACACTGAAAAATCTCTGTTGCATATAAGATA
Organism: Pyracantha coccinea; assembly: GCA_028566515.2. Classification (NCBI taxonomy): domain Eukaryota; kingdom Viridiplantae; phylum Streptophyta; class Magnoliopsida; order Rosales; family Rosaceae; genus Pyracantha; species Pyracantha coccinea. The sequence continues at coordinate 10,799 of JAOTRO020175560.1, read as the reverse complement.
CGTGAAAACATATATTGAGACTTTTCTCATATAATCTAACATACACTAGCTAATACCTCTGTATTCTTTTCTATTAGGAAGGTATTTATAGGAAAACAATATACAAGACTAAAAGAATAGGAAAATCAATCCTAATTAGACAAGTAAACTTAAATTCACATGATAAGGAACCTAGATATTACTTCCTCTTAAAGGTAGAAAATAAAATACAATCCTTAAACCTGAGAAGAAAACCCAAGCTCATCTGCGCCAACTTTATTCAAACAACATCATTCATATTTGGCAAAAACAGCGAACATGATTTTAGATCTGTACTACTTTAGACCACAAGCACAAAAAACCTAGTGGAATTCAATTTAGAGACAAGAAACCCGATGAGTGGGATTTATGAGCAACCAATAACAAACAGCATTAAGAGCAGTAGAACAAGCATGGTAAGGCAAGACAAACAAGCAAAACCCCATGGCAAAGCAAGGAAATGCAAGACAGCCAAATTCAAAAAAGGCAAGACAAAATTCTAAAAATTTAGGACTATAACGATCGTATTACTAATTGCCGAAGTAATTATACTTAAATACAGAATATAATATAGGCAGTGGAAATTTTTCGCCAAAATGAAACTCATGCACAACTCCCTTCTTGTAAAACAAAATAAAAAACAGGCATCAAGTAAGAAAGTCGACAGAGGGTAGAAAAGGTATATACCTTTAATAATATCTTCATATCTTGTTGGGATTATATTTTAGGATTAAAGTAATATGGTATACTCTTCTTGTTGTGTTAATTATGAATGGATTTCAATTCCATACAATGGGAGAGCATCCAAATGATCCATGCAATGACGAGGCCTTTTGTGTTTGAACAGTCTAGTCATATCGTTTGTCTCAATGCGTAAACTTGGACGGTGGTTAGACAAATAAATTAAAGGGGCATCTTCCACACAGATTTGTCTAGTTGCCTCTCACACCCACAGTCCCATGTTGAAGAATATTTGTTACGAGTCGCCTCGTACAAAAATTGACCTCAATGAGTCATTTTCCATATGAATTTATATATAAATGTGTATTGTATATGTTGGAACCAAAGTAAAACAACAGAAAGCTTTGTGAAAGTAAAACCTGATTGCACTCGTAAAACTGGAAGAGTTCTTATTGAAAACAAACAACTTCGGCTATTAAATAGCCTTACATCAAACCAGAAAAATGAAAGAGCAACCCACGATTGTACAGGACCTAAAATCGTGGTAAGTGACTAAGTCAAAACTGAAAAACAACTTGTCCCTTAAGAATAGGAGGGTTATTTGCAAGTCCAAGAATAAACCCTAGAATAAAGGAACTCTAACAACTAGACTTCTGACTACTTCAACATCCTCCCTTAAACTGAATACCATTGTTATTCAGTTTATTCAAGGGTGTTCGCAAACTCCCATTGCTTCTCGCATCTTTGAAAAAACTTCGAATTTCAACGGCTTAGTCATGATATATGCAATTTGCTCTTGTGTAGAACACTGCTTTAGCTCCACTACTCCATCATTGATCAGATTTCGAAGAAAATGAAAACGAACGTCTATGTGCTTGCTACGACCGTGCATTACTGGATTCTTCAAGAGCTTGATGGTTGAAATGTTGTCACAGTACACCACTGCAGAATCATTCTGCACATGACTTAAACTTTTCAAAATTCTCCTTAACCAAACAACTTGACAAGCACTTGATGCTACAGCGATAAACTCAGCCTCGGTGGTAGAAAGTGTAACCACTGGTTATTTCTTTGAAGACCATGATACCGCACTTGAGTTCAACATAAAAACATAGCCTGATGTACTCTTTCTATCATCCTGATCTCCGGCATAGTCGCTGTCCGTGTACCCAAAGAGCTCTTCTTTTCCTCCCTTCCTATAAAACACCCCAAAACTAGCTGTTCCCTTTACATACCTTAGAATTCTCTTTACTGCCATCAAATGAGACTCAGTTGGACGTGCCATGTACCTGCTAATTAGACTTACAACGAACATCAAGTCAGGGCGTGTGGCTGTCAGATACATGAGACTTCCAACCATTTGCTTGTATAGAGTACCATTGACACTCACTCCTTCTTCATCCCTTTTAAGTTTGAAACCAGGAACCATTGGATTCTGCACCGAATTGCACTGACCCATGTTGAATCTTTCAAGGATTTCTTGAGCATACTTCCGTTGGCTTATAAAGATCCCATCCTCCTTTTGCACCATTTCAATCCCTAGAAAGTATCTCATCCTTCCAAGATCAGTTATGTCGAATTCACTCATCATGGACTTTTTAAATTGTTCAATCAACACTTCATCATTCCCAATAAAAATAAGATCATCAACATACAAACAAACAACCAATATTTTACCTCCATTTGCTGTTTTAGTGAACAAGGTGTGTTCGAAGGGGCACTTATTGAATCCTTCTTTGATAAAATATGATTCTATGCGACTGTACCAAGCTCGAGGAGCTTGCTTCAGTCCATACAATGCTTTCTTGAGTCGATAGACCTTTGATTCTTCTCCCTTCCGTTCATAACCTGGAGGTTGATCAACAAACACGTCTACATTAATTTCTCCATGCAGAAAAGCCGATTTGACATCAAGTTGGTAAACTAACCAACTTTTATGTGCAGCAAGAGAAAACACTATACGAATAGTGTCCAATCGAGCCACTGGTGCAAAGACTTCTGCATAATCCACTCCATATTGTTGGATGTACCCCTTAGTAACTAGACTTCTGACTACTTCAACAGTATATTCAAAAGCAATGCCACTTTTTTTTATAATTGCGCCTGTTTTAGTTCATGTTAATTGGTATAATTAGTCATTGTACATAATTGGAGGTGGCGAATCTCAATGGTGATTATAAAAGGACCTAGACAAATTTAGGGTTTAGCAGTCGAACATATGCACATGGAAAACAAAGATTTAGACAAAACATATTAGCTATACATCTATTAACCATGATGCAGTTAACTAAACTTTGTAGCGTTAAGATCACATGGTTACAGGTTATATAGAATTAGAATAAAGAGTAAGGATCGCCTAATTAATATCAAGAACAATCGGCCTTTTATATCGATCATTGGTTGTTGCTGTTTAACTATTTCTTAGAGCTAGCAATCATCGATCCATGCATGAGTCTGAACTGGCCTCGGCGTAGCGGCACAATTATACTCTACCTCCGATCCGCAATTGAACGCAACAAATTCTGCTCTCTTATGTACCATGTTATTAACTAAAAATCCCTATCAGATTTTGAACTTCTTATTTTTACCCTAGCATATTTTGAACTTCTTTTCCTTTTCTTCTTTTTGATGAAAACTCTATACTCTTTAAGAAAAAATGTAGTAAATTGGATCCAAGTCCAACAACCTAAGTTGTTGTTTATATTTAATCTTTATTTTTTACAAGCACTGATAAAGTGACATCATTAATAAGAACCAAACAAATGCATGAGGGTGTCACATACGTACATCTTTTCTAGTGATCAATTTCTCAATCTGGACAACCAATAAATAACTTAAAACACCTACATGGTGCCCACAAAACGACCCCAAAGTGCAAAGGGTACAAATTTTTCACAAAGACAATAGAGGTGACAAATCTAGCTCCAGAAGCACACATAAGACCTCCGCTAAAAGCGAGGCCACATGAAGCCACCTTTAAAACAACGAAACCATAACAAGCTTGTCGGAGAGACATAACCACGCTAAGCCGCACAACACAAAACAAATACAACCTAAAACTAAAGAACTACCTGATCGGATTTGGACCACCAACCAACTCGTTTTCATCTTGAGGACCGCACCACTACTAGAAAGATCCATATATAGTATCCGCCAGAGAATAAATCTCTCTCTAAAAACGTCTGAATGCCGAAGGTGGTGAGATCGACGGATCTGGTCCCCCAAGGCGGCGCAAAACGCTAGATCCTATTGCATGGGGCAAAGCGTATCCGTCAGTAATGGATATGTGACTAACAGATTGACTAACGGATATATAACATTGCAATAAATTCGTAAGTTTGAGTAAGACATTGTTATGTTTTAAATTTGAAGTAGGGAATTTCAATGCACCCAAACTTAAAGGTGCAAAATATAATTTATTTATAATTTTAAAGGTAAAAGGATAATAGCACCAACTGATCAGCCCTAATAAACGAGAATCGTCATGTAGATTTGTATCTATAGCTACAACCCAGGTAGGGCATTTTACCTTTCTTTCAAATTAAAATGATAAAAGAAGAAGCAAATGTTAGATATGTGTGATCTGTATCTAAAGCGACAAAGGAAGATTAGATTTCTTTCTTTTATAGGATTTGACTGTTGAGATTGAAAAGTAGACAGAGTTACGAAGTTATCTTATTCTTAGATTAGACACTTGAATCTTCCTTGACCACTTGGGTTGGTTTGGATATAGCAGATGGAAATTAAAGTAAAACTTTTGTTGCCACTCTAAGCCAGTCGGATTTTTTAAATTATTTTAAACGAGTACAAAAAGTACTAAAAGCATTGCATGATAATTAAACTTGAGAGTTTCGAACATTGGAAAAGAGAAATATCATTAGGCTATAAGCTGGTTGAGACTTTCTAGGAGCTTATAATAGCCAATTTTTACTCTCAAACATTAGGTCGATCAATATTTTAGTGGTGCTGAGGATCTGGTCCTGTTGGTGAGCGTCTATCAGTATCCAGCACTCTTCCACGATAATGCACAAGCAACTGATGCAAAAGCTGTCGGCTATCTGGGACTTGTCCTTTATGCAAGGTTTGCTGCTGCCGTTCAACTATATGCCGCCCTTCTGCAGCGATCATTAGAGCTAAGAAGATCACCAAGACGAGTATCGGTAATGTGGGACGTGCCATTTGCTGCTAGGTATAATATTTCAAGAAATGGGGATAATTAGGAAAGGAAAATTAAAGGGTGCAACAGCTAGCTTTGATCTATGCAATTAGTAGAAGAAACTAAGGGAGAGACCAAGTGAGTAGCTCAAATGGTTTTGAGTAGCCCTAATTTATAGGGGGATTAGGGATAGTGGGTCGAGGATAAAACATATTATGGTTGTATTAGAACGACAAATTGGCATCACCACATTGTCTTCTAGTCATGCATGGCGTAGCTTTTAGCTGTGGATTATCTGTGTTTTTTTTCTTTTGAATCTCCCTTTAGCTTTTGTTTTGTCCTCTCTCCATATCCTCATTTTACAGTGCCCCTTCTCGTTCTCGACCTCGACCTCCCTCCCCAAAACGATCGACATAGGTGCAGCTTAGTCATCATCTCCTATTATTTATTTCCACGCTTGTACAATATTGATTTTAAAATACCAGAGAATAAGAAATAAATCACAGGAGTTGTATAAAAACGATTCCGCATATATCCAAAGTTGCAAAACATTTGCTAGCTAGGTTTTTTTTTTTTTTTTTTTTCTTGCTGGTTATCATTTCTTATATGTCAATATGGTCATTGCAACATGGTCCGATCACGGATTTGGAATAAATCTCAAATCTCATGGTTATGAAAAATAAAAATAATATAGTTTCAAAACAGTTTTAATTTGTTGTGTGGATTCTTACTCAGTGATTCAACGAACCCTTTTTTTGTCTGTTATTCATTTGTTTAATTTGTCAGCTATTTTTATCTAGATGTATATTTCTAATTAATGTATTAGACAGACCATCATTGATTTGTTGATCTCTCTCTCTCTCTCTCTCTCTCAACAAAATATAACTTGATATATGTTTATGAGGCAGCCGTAAACAATCATCAGATAGCACAATTTCAAAGAAAAAATGACCACTTTTCTCTTCATATCGAGTATTTTGCTAACTATTCCTTTATAAACACTTTCATTAGTTTTCTTATCATCGGTTGTCTCGCTTAATTTATCTTCGTTGGTCAAAGTGTCTCAAACCGACTAAATTTTAATAGAAACAACAAAATCCCCTTTTAACCGACCACCTTATAGCAATTAAGTCGAACATCGATATCCACTGAAGGAGCCACTTTCACGGTGGGAGCAGAACAGTTTAATTCTTAAAGGAAATTTTAAATAGGGCTGGGAATCAAATCATTGATAGTGCACCAATCTTAGCATGTTGTGTGTGTGTGTGTGTGTGTATATATATATATATATAGTTTTATCACGCACATTGATATCCACCATTTGAAACCAATTCTAAAACTCTAGCCCTTTCGAAGTTGATGGCATCTGTATCTCATATTTTTAGTTTTTAATGTTGAACAGTGCAAAATTTCCAACTATTGTTCAATCTACCATATGAAGTTTCGACATACGGCACAAACAAATTTGAACTCCAAACTAGCAATGCAAGGCTCCACTAAGGATATAAGGTTACAATGTCAGGTTTTAGACATCAAAACGTTCCGTTTTCCGACTAAACGTAAAGTGATTTGGAAACAAATGTTTGTTTTGTAACATAAAATATAATATAATTTAGTTTGAAAATAATATAACAGCAGATCATTTTGAAGTTAAGCAAATTTATAACTTCGCTTTTAAACAAGAATACAACCATTAGATAATACATCTGTGATACTGAAAAAAAAAAAGAATTTTCAGAGAAAAAAAAAACACTAGTTGAAATTGAAGGATAAAGAGTTCATCCAAGTTAAACATATTTGGAACGAGAGTTAACAGAAAACCCAAGGAAAATACTGAACTACAAGAAAATAGCTGGCAAGATTACTAGCTAGTGTCAGCACCTCACATTCAATCCAATGTCTCAAAATGATTGGGCACAATACTTGAAACACAACAATGTTCTGTTAAGTAACCCCTCTTCCATCTCACAAGAAGTAGTCTTGCCGTCAAAAGATGATGTGTATTTAAACTAACCTAAATAATAGATTAATTCAAATTAAATTAAACTCGCAAGCACTCAAATCAATTGTACTTAACTTATGCACATACGAGATCGATCCTACAGAGATTGCTTTAACACCAATTTAACTAATTAATCACAGTAAAGTTAATTAAACAAACAAAGGATAGATTAAATTGAATAATTGATTAAGACTAAAATTATAAGAAAAGGAAAAAAACGAATAAGTAAAATAAACACTCGACACAAATGGAACCTAAGGTTAGGAATCCACCAATCAAATTCTATTTCCTATTCTTAGAGCTAACTACTGTCCAATTGCCATACCAATGATATAAAGGTTGTTCTATCTAATGCCTGAATTAATCTATGGGCAGACATCAACTTGTGTATCTCTACATGATAACTATATCATATTGGTTAGTCATACAATTAAACATATAAAGACTCATTATAGAAGAATCATGTCAACCAAGTAGGACTAACTTGATATTGGTCATCCTCACAAGTTTATCTACTATTCTTAATCTTAGTTCCAATAAACCTAATTGATTGGTCATCCTCATAGGTTTATTCAAGTATCTAGATGCAGAATTCCTAAAGATGATCCGTTAGTAGAAATCTAAATTAGAATAAAATAAACACAAAGATTAAGAATATAACATGACATATAATCAAACATCAATTAACAAAGTACTCTGCAAATATTCATGTCAGGGAATCATCATAAACCTTAGAAAATAACTTAGTTACAGATATAAACCAAACGAAAAGAGAGATAGAACCCCAAATTCATAGCAAAGCACATCCCTTAACTCTTCTTCTTCTTCACAAATTATGGTATGGTAATTGTATGGTATTACAGTGGTATAGAGAGAGGGTTTAGGAGGCCCTATTTATACTAGAAAATCCTAAAAATTATGGTAGAAACTCGCCTAAAACAAAACAAATTCCTAAACCCTTAATGGTACAAACTAGGAAATCCATCTTGGCATGGGAAACACATCAGTCACTTTGCACACCTAATTTGGGATCAATTCAACTTCTTGAAAATTATAAAAATAGGAAACTTGTAGCTCTATGTTTTAGTTTTCCAAGCATATATTGCACGTCACTAGGAAAAATCGAGAAAGATTTCAAACCTTCATTCTCCCACAACTCGCAATTATAACAGAATGCAACTTCTACAGGATTAAGTTGTAAAAATCGAATGAATTGCTCCATGGAAATTTATAAAATTCAGACAAAAGATGCTTAGCATCTTAACTTTCTTCTCAAATTGACCTTATATCAAGTATCCTTCGGAAAGCCGACTTATCATAAAAAAAAAAGTCATACGTGCGGAGATTGGCTCGAATGGAGAAAAAGAAAGTAATACGGCTATTTTAAGACCAATTCCTTAACAAAACTTAAGAATACATAACATGAAAATATAAGAAACAATGCACCTATTAAATACCTCCAAATTTAGCTTTTTCTAGTCCTCGAGCAAACAAAACAAAACAACAAGGAAAACAATAGAACTTCCATAAATTAGCCTCAGTACAATCTTAAAATTGTCACCAAACTTAAGAGAATTAAACACTTCTCCAAATAGAATTAACCAAACCTTACATAACATTCTCAAGTGTAGTGAGTGCAATAACCAATATGAATACAACTTACTCAACCCGGATATGTATATGTAAGTAAACCAAAGCTTCCACTTCAAATCCACCACCATGAATATCACTTACAAAGAAATCACACGTTACAGGGTAAATTGTTTCACTCAAAACATGATAAGCAATATAAAACCCCATAACTTTACTCTTCATATCATCTCCTTGCTAATGTAAATCAATGCAACACCAAAGATCAAAAAGTCTTTACAAAGGTTGTAACGTTAGGCTAGGTTATATTCTACGAAAGAAAGGATAGGTAAAAATTAGAACTTAAGAAATACCAATATAACTTCATTATGTAATTCAGTTGGCCCTCTTGATGTTCTATTCCTTGCGTTAGGACTCATATTGTAGGAGTGGAACATATTAAAACATTTCAATTTTTTATTCACTCTTTTTCTTTCTTTCTTTTTTTACAAAATAAAGAGGAATAATAATATGATACATGGTACATCGGTACACATCAATTTTTTGTCGTAGACCCAACCTTTATCTCCTTCAACATCACCTTGGTATTTCCCTAGCTATAGGGGATGGCTAATATAGGTTAAATGGGTAAGGAGTAATGTGGGTGATGAAAGAAAATGCCAAGTGTTTGGCGAGTAGGGATACTATAACATAAAAGGTAGGCTAGAAAGGCTTAAACGATCCAAAGAAAGCCAAAATCATCTCCATAATGTTGCATGACTTAGGATTTCACCTCAAGAGATATTGAAGCAAATTCTAGTGAATGATAATACTATCATGAAACTCACATGAAATAATATGCAACGGGCTCAAAATCATGCAAGGTTTCAATAAGTTTTCACTTAAAATCCACATGTAATTGACTTATGGAAAAACTTGAAGTGTTTAATCATTAACTTATGTAAATTCTAAATAAATAAATAAATAAAGGACTCAAGAAAAAAAAAATCTTTTTGAATTTTCGTAAAGGATTGTATGACATTAAGACTTAACAAAAACAACCGAAAACAAAACAAAGAAATATAAAGAAATCTGGCAACAGAAATTAAAGATAACAAGTTGCAAATGAGTAGTACCACAATACTTTTGACCTTTAGACTAAGATTCAATCATAACTTTTAAAGTAAAAATCAAAATTTTAAAGTCTTTATATGGATGGAAAGAGCACATAAAATTAAAGACACGCGAGCAAAATTGTCAAATTCCTTACAAATTAAAGCAGTTTTAAGCCAACATAAACAACATGAGTAAGAAAAAAGAAAACATGACACAAAAATACAAAAGGTTTTTTAGCCAAAATGATCTCTGAGATTTGCATAGCACATAACTTTGGTCTCTGAGATTGGAAATCAATAGAAGTGATTCCTGAGATTGTCCATCCATTATTTTGGTCATTCCATTAAAAAATTTCGTTAAGTGGTCCCTGAGCTTTTTAACGGAATGACCAAAATGATCAATGGTGGACAATGTCAGGGACCAAGGTTATGTGTTATGCAAATCTCAGTGACCATTTTGGCAAAAAATACCCTCAACTTAACGGAGTTTTTTAACGGAATGACCAAAATAATAGATGTTGGACAATCTCAGGGACCACTTCTATTGATTTTCAATCTCAATGACCAAAGTTATGCGTTATACAAATCTCAGAGACCATTTTGAGTAAAAAGCCAACAACAAAAATCTAAATCCTCCCCACTTCCCAAACTAAAACCAAACATTGTCCTCGGTGTTTAAAACAAAGAAAATTTTGTTTTAGGGAGGCAAACTTCATTCCAACCAACTGGAGGAATATCACCTCCATGCCCCTGAGAAACTTTCTACTTTTCCAATTTATAGCTTCGCAAACTTTAGGAGGGCATTTAAAATAAGTCATAACATGATTTGGTATTCATAAAGGTTAGATTTTATTAAGCTTAATTTTCCTGCTCTAGATGTGGAGTTAGTCTTCCCACAAGCTACCAGCAAGTTTGTTTTTTAAATCTAAAGTATTAACTCTTTGGAATTAACAAAATCTTTCCGAAGAGTCATATTATGAATCCTCATATACTTTTCAGTTGTTTTATGTTGTATTTGCAATATCATATTTATCATCATTATTTGCATTGTTCAAGAAATAAATTAAAGACTTACAAAAAAAAATTCAGAAGCTTTGATGATTATACGTTTTGAAATGCCATGCAGAGTATCTGCCTATTTTATTTACGCATTAGTAGTTGCATATATTTATGATTTGTGTTGCGGACGCACAGGTAAGTGCCAGGTAAGTTCATAAATTAAAGATATGAGATTGCTTTAGTTATGTGAAATGATGTG